>CAJQUW010003195.1:160663-178163 GCA_907163375.1 Prostheceraeus crozeri
TGTATTCAGGTCTTGGTAGACTTGGTAGACAAAATTGAACAGTGCGTGGTAACCGGGATGGAACCAAATGATGCAGAGGGTGACAAGATGAACTGTCACAAACCATGGGAAAATTAAAACCAGGTCTGTGAAAGCGGTCAGACATTAGAGGAAAACTTGTACAATTACAATCCTTCCCGTAAATTGTTCTGTGACCTTTCGCTACAAGTGCTCTAATTTTTCTATCAAAGTAGCAGGAATACGACCATTGACAGTGCTCGCGTACAGAAAGATTGATATTATTAACTCATGGTATAGATTGCAACAACGCAGTATTAATAAGATCTTTGCAAGCGGCGTAAAAGGACCGTCTTTTTTTGACCGAGGATAAAGTCTTTGAGGATGCACGCTTCAAAAGATACAAGGAAAATTGCAATTTCCATGATAAAGAGTCGGAAAAATGTAACTCCAAGAATTCGCAATCAAGAGGACAACCAAGCTGCTCCTGAATAAACTTATTTATCGGACCCCAAAATTGTCCAGACAAACACCTCGTATAACAAATATCGGAGTAAAGGACTTATAGTGTCAATTTAAAAAAAGGTGACTTTGAAATCTTTCATCGAGGGACTTGTCTCGAGACAAGTAAAATTTCAAATTTTTGAATACTTCTGGAAATTCCAAATAGCCAAACCAAGGAACAATTCTTCTCCGTCGGAGATGGGCTTTCAGAAATGGATGGCCTGCTGATCACCCGAACTAAGATTTACCCTCTCTAAAGACGTGAAGAATAAAACCAGTAGAATATTCTGTCTCAGAGCGGCTCTTCGTGAGTAAAAATGACGAGATTAGAGGACAAATGAGGTCGCTTAAAACTACGCATTGTTACCTAAGAAATAGAACCCATCGGGAAGGTCCTCTGTGCTGATTTATATTACCAAAGCTAGTGGTATCAATCGCATTCGAGCTCTAGTTTACAGT
This sequence comes from Prostheceraeus crozeri, assembly GCA_907163375.1. Taxonomy (NCBI): domain Eukaryota; kingdom Metazoa; phylum Platyhelminthes; order Polycladida; family Euryleptidae; genus Prostheceraeus; species Prostheceraeus crozeri. Next base: position 161,624 of record CAJQUW010003195.1, read on the forward strand.
GTCTAGAGTCGCATGTCGAACAGTTTGGCTCTTTCATCGTCATAGCCTCACCGTTCCTTAACTCACGATGTAGCCCGTTAAGTTGTTTGTATTATCTGTTATGATATTAAAGCGAGAGACTAACGCTTGATCAGGGGCACCTCATACGGCTCATAAAACACATAATCAATTAAAGGATTATTGTACTTTGATCTTCGTTAAAATTGTAAAATTTAAAATATGGTCTTTTGACGCACTTTAAATATATTTCACCGATCCGGCACATTTCGATGGAGAATTTTCCCTTGGTTGCTATTTGAATTTCAAGAATATTCAAAAATTTGAAATTTCTCGACAAGCCCTCGATAAAGATTTCAAAAATCACTTTTTTAATTGACCTAGGAATCCTTTTCGCCTCGCGAAATAGTGTCATTCTCCGTTTTGTCTGGAGAATTTTGGTGATAATATTCTCTCCGATTGCCGGGACCTGCTGATGTAACATTTTATCAGATCGCACCTCACAGAATCCAAGATCAAAACGCGTCAAACAGCTGGTAACACTGTTATATCGGTTTTTCTCTGATAGTCTTGAATACATGACCTTGAAGATTTAGGGACTGGACATACAAAAGCTGATTGAAAGACCTTGGAAAACATCTTTCCTGCAATGATCGATTGAAGGTGACTATCTAATGATTTGCAGATCAAATGCGCACCACTCTTCAAGAGCCTGGTGGGAAATCTTGTTTGTCAAGTGGATAGAGATTCAAACATCTTCAGAGTCATAGTTTTAGAAAATGATGTGTTAAATTCACTGACATGAAATCACAGAGTGAGTCAAAGTTGGACCATGCTCAATCGATTTCAAATTCGCTAAAAATCCCAAACGGGGAATACAGCGTTTTGTTTGAGAATAGTTGAGATAAAGCACCTGACACAGGATACAGCAGGATGCATGGTTTGAGTTGACTAACGGCTGAAATTTCTATACAAATGATGCAAATCCTCATTAACCAGAAAAATGCGATCTAGAAATTGATTTCATTTAGTAGGTAGTTTTACCTAATTGATCAGATTAAAGTCTCTCTTGCAAAACGTGAATGAAAAAATCATTCAAATCTCCCTCAACAGTTATTTGACAGTCAGGTGTTTCTACTTCAAGCATATCAGCAAGAGCGGTCGTTTAGGAAAAAAGAAATGTTATTATGATCACTCCTACAGACTACCCAGACATTTGGTTTTATCTGCTTTTTCGGAAAAATATGCCTTGTATTTTGTTTTTTTGTTGTTTTTTGGGTTTAGAATTAGAACTAAGGAAAAAGTGTTTGCGTGGTACAGGAATTTTTTGCCATTTTGCAACGTGGACTTTATGTCATGTCACCCCTTACTTTAATCATGCCATCATCCATGTCGTTGACAATTGAATTCAGATGTTGACAATTGTATAATCTTAAGTCAATAAATTTGTTATTAAACAGGAATTGGAAAATGTACCTTATTAGCAAAAAAAGTTGATGTTGTAGCAATTCTGAAGTCAAATCCTTATTCGTAGTGCGTTCCGGACCGGAACTTCCAAGCACATGCTCAATTTTTTTTACAGTAACTTTGAGGCCACGGTGCTATCAGCTCATTTACACGAGTTTGAATTGCTGGCATGTTGAAAGCACAGGGGGTTTACATGCTACAAATGAAGTCATCGTATTTATCAGTGAATGAATTGGAGACATCAAACCATCCGACTTGCGTGAGAAAAAAAAATAGATAAATAGGCCAAAGAAATTGAAATGATAATATACACAATTGAATATTTTCCGTTGAATTTTTTACCACACTGTCACTTTCACTGTGATTTCCGTGAAGTACGTGTAACAAGGCAAAAAAGTAGATGTGCATAATAATCATTTTGTATCTACTGATAAAGGCATTAAGATGAGATCGGATATGTGTAACCTATTTTCTTATTACCTTTTGAAACTTTCTGAGCTATAGATTGAAGAATGCTAGATCTTCCAGTAATGCACTATTTTGTAAATAATTTGACTACCGTTTACATTACTGCAGTCATACATAATGTTAGACCTCCACTTTCTAACAGACTGCCACCTTCTAACAGACCTCCACCTTCTAACAGACCTCCACCTTCTAACAGACAGCCACCTTCTAACAGACAGCCACCTTCTAACAGACCTCCACCTTCTAACAGACCTCCATCTTCTAACAGACAGCCACCTTCTAACCATGACCTTCCACTTCTAACAGAACTCACCTTCTAACAGACGGGCCTTCTAACAGACAAGCACCTTCTAAAAACCCAGACAGCCACCCCTTCTAACAGACCCTCCACCTTCTAAACAGACCTCCACCTTCTAACAGACTCCACCTTCTAACAGACCTCCACCTTCTAGCAGACAGCCACCTTTCTAAACAGACGGCACCTTCTAACAGACAGCCACCTTCTATCAGACCTCACCTTCTAACAGACCTGCACTTTTCTAACAGACAAAGCCACCTTCTAACAGACCTCACCTTCTAACGACAGCACCTTCTAACCGACCTCCACCTTCTACAGGACCTTACACCTTCAACAGGACCTCCATTTTCTAACCAGAACTCCACCTTCTAAACAGACCTCCACTTCTAAAAAACAGACCTCCACCTTCTAAACAGACCTCCACCTTCTAACAGACACGCCACCTTCTAACAGGACAGCCACCTTCTAACAGAACTCACCTTCTAAACTGACCTCCAACTTCTCAGTCATGCCACCTTTAAACAGAACCTCCACCTTTCTAAAAGAACAGCCACCTTCTAAACAGACCAGCAAACTTCTAACAGACAGCCACATTCTAACAGACCTCCACCTTCTAAAGACATTTCCACCTTCTAACAGGACCAGCGCCTTCTAACTGACAGCCGCTTCTACAGACAGCCACCTTCTAACAGACAGACCGCCTGTCTAACAGACCTCAACCTTCTAACAGACCTCCACCTTTCTAAACAGACCTCAAACTCCTTCTACAGACGGCCACTTCTTAACAGACTGCCACATTCTAACAGTACAGGCCACCTTCTACAGACCTCCACTTCTAACAGACCTCCACCTACTAAACAGACCTCCACCTTCTAACAGCCAGCCACCTTCTAACAGACCTACTCCTTATAACAGACCTCCACCTTCTAACAGACAGCCACCTTCTTAACAGACTGGCCACCATCTACAGACATCCACCTTTCTAACAGACATCCACCTGTCTAACAGACAGCCACCTTCTAACAGACAGCCAACCAGAGACCTGATTCCGTTTATTTTTCCTTACCATGTTTAAGTGCCATTTTTCATTCTGTTTTTCGTTTTATTACGGAATCATGTTGTTATTCCCAAGTTTTTAAGTAGTTGTATTCGAACTGCTATTATCGTGCACGAAGTTGAATTATATGGAATTTCCCTGTCACAGTTGAACATTATTGATCGACTTCATTCCGACATTATTTTATCTGCAACATTGATGTTTAAATTTGCTGGGCGTTCTTTCCTCACAGAACGCCACGAGAGGCCTGAAGACGTTGTTTTTCATATACGATTCATTGAGAGACACTTATTGAGACCTCCGTCTTGATCTGACGTAGGTAAAGTGTGTAAAAGGCAAAAAGTGATTTCCTTTATGACAAAAAGTTGAACAGAAAGACTGTCAGTGAGAATCAAGAGCTGATGTATTGTCCTGCATTTGTGTCTTTCAGGAAACTTTGGTCGTCATTGGTAAATTTTGTAAGAGCTTCAAAGGTGGAAACGAATTACACCTTCTACCGACAGACTGTCATCGACTCCTACAGTCGGAGAACTAAGAGCTGTCTTGGGTGCCAGAATTGAAAGAAGGATCGGAAGACAATATGTTTTGTGGAGCTGACAGCACTGCTGGCGGAAAAACCAGTCTACTGGGTGGGGGTGCGGATTATCTGAGTGTGTGGATGTCTCCATCAGCCCAATGAAGTTCAGAGATGAGAACGGTGGCGCGCTGGTGATGGAAGATGAGCAGCTGCCAATCCTTCCCGATGTGATGAACTGCTTTCATTGTTTTTCCTGCGACCGGTGTGTTGTGATGAGTCTGTGTAGTGATGATTGATCAACTACTGAGATCACCATCTAATTCCTAGAACATATTGTTTCAGACTCTTTTTTCAAACGAAAAAGATTCTTGGCGATTCAATGATATCAGGAGCCATCCTTGAATTTACAATCTTTAAAAAATGTCTCCTCTTCACACTGAAACAAGATTAAGGCATCATTATTTATTTTCCTCCGTGTTGTTGTTCTATTCTTTTCTTTGTACTTGGGAAAACTGCAAAAATCCGGCGAAAGTAAACTTTTATCTTTAGTGAAACTTTTTCTTTGCAGAGGTAGCATTGGTCTTATCACAGGAGGACGATAGATGGGAGAGTGGCTGTGGACACGGATGTCTAGGTTCACTTTCAAACACTTTTAAAATTGATGATGTTAACAAACTTTCTTCGCAGTTTCATTTTCAAACTGCCACAGTCGCTCCCCAATACCTCTGTAGCTTTCGTACATTAGAAAAAGCATTGTATTTCACTCTCGAACGGCTTTGGAGGTCATAGTACTGCGGTTGAAATGAGTTTGAGATTCAAATAGAATTCTCACAGTTCAGATAGTTAGACATGAGCGGAGTCCGTAACTCCAGCTTGAGGAATCCATTATATGAGATGAATTGGTGAATGGATATTTCAAATCACTTCTTTAGATAGAAATGTGAAATTTAAATGTATCCACATTTACAAACATTTCATAGTTTTTCAAATTTTGATGTAACTAAAAATCTATTGAGAGAGCAAACTTTCATAGACTGCAGTAAAAGTCAATCAAAGATTTCTTCATCTCTCCATTATCTGTGACTAACAGTTGATGAAGAATTGCATTCATAGATTTCTTAAAGATGTTAATACAATGGCAATATATCATGGATTTTGCGGGCAGAATATCAGACAGTCTCAGCTGCTAACAACAGCCCCATCTATGTCTGATATCACTGTCAATATTAAAAGTCTCCTTGATTTAATGCTACATTACATAAAGGTCTTTGAACTTTCATAGGGGGGGCCCCCCCCCCAACCCCCACCATATTCGTCCTTTTATGTTTTCATCCCCATAGCATTCTTTCACCCTTGCAGATCTCATAACCAGTCATAAACAGCGTGTTGTAAGGGTGTGAACCATTATACTTTGACAGTGATTACTCTTGTAACAAATCCATTGATTAACCCTTAAATGCCACACCACGGTGGGACAACTGCCGACTTTGGGCGATCCTTCCTTAAAACTCCGCTGTTTTCGGGAAAACAGAGGGTTCCGGACTTCCGTGCGAAGCAGCTGCCGTGAGATCCCTCTCAGAAACGCCAGCGTCTTCTTTTCCTAGTTTGTCTTCTTCATTGATCTTCTCCAAATCTGTCCTTTTTCATCGAATAATCGTCCCGCTCGCTAGACATGAAAAGGAAGCGGCTTGGTGGTGAGGAATCTTGCCAATTAATACATTTATAATTACAATCATTATAAAGCATACCTGATACATTAAAACATATGCGCATATCAGAATATTGGAAGAACGTTTGCTTCTCAAATTGAAGACAAAACGTTTCTTGTGTGATAAAATAATTAAACAATGAAATTCGCAAGTCAATGAGGGTGCTGATGATATAATATAATAATGAGAATGAGAACAGCATACATGTAGATGCACATGCGGTTATTACTTATGGCGCATCTTAGTATGGAATTATTTAACAAAATGATGTCGATGGGTGAGCGGGGATGGCGTGGTGCGTGTAGAGACCCGTCGGAGGGCGGGGTATCTTTGGGCAGTACGCTTCTTACATGTGCACTTGATTGAGACCTTAGCCGGAGGGAGGGTGGGTGGTAGGGTATTGGTTCTTTTAGGGTTTTTGGTTATGGGATTTGTTTTGGGGTTAGTTTTTGTTAAGGGCGGGGGGGGGGTTGTGGCGTACGGGTTGTAGAACGGGGGGCCGCGGGGGGGTGCTATGTACACACTGTGGCGCGCAGCTTTACGTTTTGGAGAGGCATTCTCTGTGTTTCATTTTTTGTCTATCGCCCTCCTTCTCATCAGTGGCTGCGCTTTGTTTTATGGGTTTGTTATTTTGGTTTTGCCAATTTTTTTGTTGTTGTTTTTTTCGTTTACAGGTTGCATTTTATTGCAATGAAAAGATGAAAGCTGGGATGATGAAACTCTGGAAGGAGAGGACTAACAATGGTATTCATGTATTTCAGTGAATAAAGTTAAATCCACGAAACAGCACCATTATAATAATAATAAACTACAGTAGGCGAAAGGAACCATATATACAGGGTTTGTTTCCACAAGCTATTGCCGCCGCTAATAATTAAATCAAGATACCATTAATGTATTTTTTTTCTAAATCAAAAACATTGTGAATGTTTCTAACAGTAATAACGTTTAATTAAAATGTACAAAATTATAACCAAAAATATACAAAATAGGGTATTACATATATTGTTCAATATGGCGACCTTGATGCTCAATGCACATACCACAGCGCTTGGAAAAGTTGATAAAACAATTGTGAACCATATTGTGATCAATCTGGTTGGATGCATACTCACATTTCTCAGCTAGTTCTTGTAATGTAGTTGACCTTGGTTGTGTGTAAACTTTATCACGCATAAATGATCAAAGGAAGACATCATTTATGGCAAGGTCTGGGCTTCGTGGCGGTCATTCCGTTGGTCCAGAACGACCTATCCACCGATGTTGTAGATTTGAATTCAGTAGCTCTCTAACTGCCAGCGCCCAGTGTACTGACGCACCACCTTGCTGATAATAATGATGGATATGTCTATTACTTCTCATACGATGATGAAAGTCATCCCAGTAGCCATTTATAATAGAATATAATGCTTACTAATTTAAATTATTAGTTAAAGTAGTCCTAATGAGGACTGATGGCGTTCTCCAATCCGCAAGTGTACAAAGGCAATGCTATTCTTAACCAATTGGATTAATCCATGTTGTTAAACAGAACTCAATGTAGCCTTTCTCGTGGCAACGAAATTAAAATTGACCAGCCTTTGGCCCAATATCTGGTAAAAATGTGAAATCTTAAGACTTGTAATACTACTCATTCTTGCTGTTAATATACTAATACCATAGATTCCAAACAACTGCGAAATACACGTTCAAAACAGACGTCTACTCATACTGTACCGACTGCAGATGCTGGTAGTGGCAAATAGAATAAGACACATGGTCACCATAGGTTAAGGAAAATAAAAAATGGATAGTTGTAAAACAACAGGAAACCGATGAATAAAAATTGGAAGTGGAGGCAAAATATGGAAATACAAAACGATGCTACTACACCCGATTACAATGTGAATTTTAATCTGACACTAACACAAAGTGGATAATGGTAGAAGAGTGGAAAAAGAAAGTGGAATAATGGAGGGTAAACAGTAGAGACTACAATGACACTCTACTACCCGAGAAGGGGAAAAGGGGGGGGGCGGAGCAAAGTTGACGTGAAACGGGGGGCGGGGGGGGAGGAATGGAGGACGGAAAAAAAAAAAGGAAAGGAAAAAAGGTGAAGGGAAGGAGGGGGGGAGGAAGGAAAAAGGGGGGAGGGAAAAGGGGAGCGAAGGGGGGATAATGCAATGAAAACTATGGCACTCTATGCCTAAGAGCTGCACCTGGAAATAACTATTTCTTCACTTGAATTTGTCTACTTCGCAAGTTTCTTAATCCGTCTATTAGTAACTTCATGTAATTCCAACACTTTCTTCATTTGAATTACAATACATCGACCACTACTTCAGCTACGATTAAGGGGTATTAAAAATATACTGCAGTCGTCAGTCATCAGCAGGCTACTTTCGAGTTGTGTTTCGCCACTATCTTGAACCACTCAAAACCCAGACGAGCGGGGGGAGGTCCCACACCTAGTGGGCTGTACAAATATTACTGAATAGGTAATGATATGTAATTGTGAGCGAATGGTATCGCAATTTCTCTCAAAATATCACAATAACGTTCCTGGTTCATTTTTTCGAAAAGGATTCTAAAGCGCAATCTTCCATCATATGGAATCATAGCTCAGAGTGTTATTGCTGAAGACTTCAAAGGTTGGATCATTATCTTGTGTTCATTATTTTGAGCATAGTAATGCGCCGGTTATGGACTATGACTAATTCGTTTTAATGAAAAAGTCGCCTCATCAGTAAAAATGATGTTTATATGCCACATGGGATCCAATACACTGCATCTGAATAACATAATTGCAAAATGTTCAACCGCTTTCAAAATCGTTCTTCAGTTAATTTGTTGAAACAAGTCTGTATTTGAAGCTTCATGTTACCATTCCTTGAGAATGTTATATGTCTCTACCTAACGATACTCAAAATCTTGGTGCGGATGTCGTTGAGAAGAGTACACACTCATCTCCATTGCACCTAAGAATGGCATTTTTGGTTGCATCGTTGATTTTGTATTCATTTGATCACTACACGTCGTTTTGGAAGCACGGAGCGGGTTTTCAAGAAACGTTTCTTCCAAATCTTAATTGTTCTAACCGGAGGTGCTTCTTTATTATATCTTGTATACGTCGACGTGCTTGCTCCACGTTGTCGTAAGATATAGCCTACGAAACAATCTTGGCACATCTCTTCATTACTATATCCTGGATAATTCATTATAATATTCATTTTCATACAGTAACAGACAATTAAACCAAGTAATTAAATGAAACAAGTTAGTACTAACGTTATATGAATGAATATAAATGAAATTCAAATACATAGATATAGATACTTGTGACAATAACAATGATTTTTTATTTTTGAATGGTGGCCGGGATAGCCTGAATGTTTTGATTTAGTATTAGCGGCGGGAATATCGTGAACTCTCTGTATAAATGGCATGATTTTATTAAAAATGTTTTATTTATGAGTGGAATCCTTAGTCACTTTCATCCAAGCTATTAATCCTAATTATTAAGAGGTCGGGAAGAGAATGTTTATTAAGAAATAGGCAATGCATGCATGTCATTGAGCAACGTACTTGCTTCATGTCTATCAGCCAGTAATTGATAATGCAAAGGATAAAACTTGTTTATTCATGAACAATAGAAGATTTAACACACGAATGAACTCCGGTTTAGGTGAAAAAAAGCGTCAGTTTATATAATCTAGAGGAGAAGTCACACTTAAAAAAAATAACTACAAAGTTGGTCTGGAAATCCCAGCACTTGAGGGCGCTCCTCAACTTAAAACGAGAGACAAGCAAACAAACACATGAGATGTGGCTCTAAATTATGGCAAATGATTATCTTTGCAGACAGATATCCATGGAATGCTGGCTATCTGAGGCGGCTGAGCCCATTTTCACTTAATCTTTTTGGAGATGCATTTTATGAATGATGATGTCTGAGGAGCTAGAAGCCGTCCTCGAAACCATATGAATGGGGTGCAATTGTAGCGTCTTTGTTCACATGCTGAATTTGTATTTTAATTCTTCTTTGCTTCTTTCGGCTGTTTTGATGTATGCTGGATTGTTTGATCTTCATATCGCACAGCGTCAACGGTCTACAACTTGTACGTCAACAACGCCGGTGTTTGTGTCCTAAGTTTGTAGTAACAATTGATAATGCAACTCATTTTTCTGCAAAGGATCGCATTTTAAAAAACGAAACACGTTAAATTGGTGATGTTCCGGACCTCGGTGTCTGCAATATAGCTTCGAAGCTAGACTGGAAATTCTAGGCGATGTCTCGTCTTTGTTACTGTTGAACAGTAATTCACTCTGTCATTCGATGTACAGCAATTTGTGATGATTGCAACCAAATAAGCTTTAGTTCTGGAAGTCATTTGCCGCTTTGATATATCTTACTTAAACTTAACAATGGCTTCCACATTCATTGTTTGTAACAAGCCATAGAAATCTAGCTTCGAAACATCAATAAGAAATGTGTGTAACGCAATCTGATATTCATTAGGACCAACTGGAAATTCAAACAATAAAATGAAATATAAGTTTCTATTGTTCTATCATTGCGCAAACTGCACATTCTTTCTTCTATTCTAATCTATTTTCTGTAACGTCCTGTTCTTACCGCTAAATTATGATTTCCACACTTCATTTTCAACAATGGTGCTATATCTTTATGTGCCTAAATTTAGGGTCAGATAATGTTTTATTTGTGCAATCAAATTGTGCTGATTCCAACAATTCGGTTCCCAGTGCGTTGTTTTGGCAGTCATTTATCCATTCAGGTTGTAAAATGTTTCAGTCAATTGGTTGTAATTATATTTTGGCATTGTCCATAGTTAAATTTAAGTTGATTATGTTTCTTCAAGATGTGGTGGATGTAATCGCTTGATTAAGTCTTCTTATTCTCCAAAGACCATGTACATAAGTTGTTATTGCTATTCGAACTGAGTGATATATGATGAAAGCAAATTTTCATAATACATTTATTGTGGACTAAAAAGAATTCTAATCCAAATTGAATTGCAGCTTTTTATAGAATAAGTTCTGGGAGTAAACCAAACCACCTATCAAGCGGTTAGTTTACAGTTGGAGGGTGACAAATGAATAGAAACGTTTGTCAGAATTGAAACTGTATATAATTTGATTGAGACATTTTTTTTGAAAGGCAAGATTCTCCATCTTTACATCATTTTGAATGAAGCTAGCATTTCAAAAGGCTTTCTTACAACTCTCGCACCAATTGTGCTGCATGTGAGTTCCCTAGACCAACTTATAGATCCCATGTATACGTTCCCTTTTAATTTTTTGGTGGTTAAATAAAGCTGATTGATTTTCCCTTTTTTAGATAGTGAAAGTAAATGTTTTTCAGTAATATTTGAATATCAAAATCCCAAATTATATTATACTTTCACCATTTCAATTTTGCTTTGTATAATTGTTAAGTACAGTATCTAAACTAATCATATTCAAAATATCTTCATGAATCTTAATTTGTGTTTTTGTCGTAATTAATGTTAAGACCCATTGACATGCAAAATCGGTCGACTATTTCTATTTGCGTGAGCATGTCAGCTTTATTCATTATCTCACTTAGGAGAAGGTCATCTGATATATCAGGGACATGGTATTGTGTATACTTACCAAATTGTCGCCGGCATTTTGTGGCTTCATTATGTTGCGTGTAATCTCTTATGTTCAAAGAGTTCTTGAACATTGAAAAAGGGTTGGTGATGAACTATCTCCTTGGGGTAGACCCTTTTGTAGATTAAAATGCTTCTGGATTCAAACACCATCGTACAATAATTTTATATTTTTGTTCGGGATTTATTCCTGGTAATATGGTGGAGTGTGAAGTGTCTAGTTGGAAGCAAGGAATGCTGTTGTCCTTTTTGCATACAGGTACCATCAAACTTTAACCAAATGGGATGTCTTATGTCAGTATTTTGTATAACTGCATTGAATAGTAGAGCAGCAATTTAGTTAATGGGTTCTCGGCTGTCTGTAAACTGGGGATGTGTTGATGGAGAAGCGGGGCATAGGGTTGGGCTGTGTGTGGGGGTGCAGTTGTATATGCGGTTGATGTGAATTCCATGGGTATGCTGTTATCTTATTATTGCAGGGGCAAGGGGTGTGGGGGGGAGGAGTGGGCTGATGGTAAGCGGCATGGTAGGATTTGGGTGTTGAGGGGGAGTGGGAGGGGGGTGGGGTGATGCGGTGGGGTGGAGGGCGAGCGATGTGTGGGGGTGAGGGGTGGCCGGGGCGTGGGTGCAGGTCGGGAGACGTGTAAGGGGGCCTGTGGGCGGGTGGGGGGTGGGGTGGGGATGGTGGCGGGGGGTGGGGGGGGAGGGGCGTGGGGGTGGGTGAGTGTATAGTGGTGGTGTGCAGGTGGGTCGGGAGGGGGGGTGGTCGTAGGGGGAGGAGGTCGGGTGTAGTGTTTGCGGCTGGCGGAGTAGGAGGTGGTGGTGGGTGGTGGAGGGGTGCGGGTTGAGGGGGGGGGAGTACTGGGGTGAGGGTGGGGATGGGGGGAGATTTGGTTTGTAGTATATTTATGGAATTATTATTATTGTTTTTTTTAGTTATATATTTTTATTGTTTTTTTTTGTTATTTTTTTTATTTAATCGTTTTATTTGTTTATTTTATTTTTTCTTTATATTTAATAATTTTATTTCTTATGTATATGTTTATGTTATATTGTTTTTTTATATTATATCTATATTCTTTCTTTAAAATTCGTTGAAGAAATTAGCTGAGTTTAAATAACGTTCGTATGAATTTTATTCTTCCTGGTGTTTATCAAATAACAGTTTGTTTATGATCAATTATTTTCTTTTGCAATTATCATTTTTCTAAATTATCATTTTTCGCCTTTTCTTTTTTATTGTTTTTGGGGTTTTTGGGGTTTTTTCTTGAATACATTCAGTGTCCTTAAAGTATCATTTAGATTTATCTTTTATATATATCTGGCAACATCTTTCCTGTAAATTTTCCTCAATATTGTGTATTTTTTTGGAATATTTTGATCTATGAAATTATTTTTAGAAATTAGCTATGTATGGAGTTATCAGGGAGGAAACCCATGTGGCTGCATATGAAGCTAGGTTTCGGCCCCCTAACCTCCAAACCTATACCACATGACGTGTCCAGGCCAAACCATATCGAATGCACGACATGGAAAGTCTCATCCAAGCCTGAGGAACATAAGCAGAACCTAACAGAAAATAAAATTTTGGGAATTTTGAGAACAAAAAGGAAGCAAATGAAATCTGGCAGAGGTTTCTTAGCTCAACATGCCAATGATGGAGGGCATCTGGCGGGTAAAAAACAACAAAAACTTAAAAACGTGAACCTATTCTTTGGAAAACATACTGGCTGGTGGCCACAAGTCAAAGAAGGAGGAAAAGGGGGAAGGAGTTTAGGTTAACGTAGAAACGGGCATTAAGGAAGGGAAGGCAAGGGCGAGGAGCAGGGTCAGAATAATGGACAAGAGAGGGGAGGGGGAGTAGTAGGATACAGGGAAGGACGGAGATAGAAAGGAGGGTAGGAGGATATAGGAGCTTCGGGTTAGGTAGATTAGGGAGAGGGGGGAGAGGAGTAAATGGGAGGAGCGCAGGGAGGGTTAGGCCGGAGGCTTAGCGGCGGAACTACGTAAGATGGTTCTTCCCTCTCTTCTTAGCTCTCCTTCTTTCGACCTCTTTATCTTCTTCTTTCTTCTCGCTTCTCTCTCCTCTTTACTTACTTTCTTTGTGTCTTTTTTTTCATTCCCCTTATACCATTGCTTTTGCTTTACTCTCTTTCTTTTCACTTCTCGATCTCCTTCTCTTCTTCACTCTTTATGCAAGAATTAACTAGAGGATTGACCGTATAACACCTTCCTTTGAAGATATCGAAAATGCCTTAGCTCTTGATTTGAGAGGCGGAAGATCAGTGAAATCCTGGTGAACCTGATGAAGTTGGGCATGCCAAGATGTTTAAGCCAGTGTTCAAAAGGCATTATTACTCTCGGGGAAAGTATCACTGTACCACTGGGGAAGCTGAATATCAACCTTATGGTAAACCTCTTGTGATGTATTGGCCACCATCTTCGATCCTGATTTTACATCCAAATAATTACCGCATTTGTTGTTATCTCGCTTTGCTAGCTAAGAGATCTAGGGTAGATTTCAGGAAAGTATCTTATCAAAAATGTTTGTAATTAAACACACAATGTCGTCCGACCATACCTAGTGGTACGAGAGAGAAGTTTGGTAAGCCAGATCTTCTTTACTCGTTAGGAGCCCCGTCACGAATTGAAATTCCCTGTATGCTAGAAGGTCAGCAAGAGTGAGCGTTAGGAAATTCCCACTCATGGGAATGCCGAATTTGTCTGAAGACAAGTCCCCGAAGTGACCAAAAAGTGTTGTCCAGGATGAAACTATTAGCATTGAGGAATTGGGTTTTGGCCCAGCAGTGATATCCTCTGTATTTTTTATTCGAGAAGAAGGTTCTATAAAGCCAAGGCAACCTGAAGATCGCGAACTGCTTAAAATTAACTACATAAGTCCTTCAAGGAGTCCTTAACCTGGTCTAAATTAAGATCGTATAGAGTGTGGAGAAATTCATATACATGTACTTGTTAATAAGGAGGTGGACATTCAACCGACATCCTGTGTCAAGGAATTCCACAGAAGAGTTAATGCTCCAGGAGGCGTTTCAACCGAATTATGCTTGATGGATAGGCAATAACTTACTAAACTTGTCGGACCAATTGCAAACCTTTGTTCACAAAAGCATGGCCAACTCTTTGGAAGTGCTGGTTCTGGCATTTGATAATTCCAACATTTTATGATCAAATTTTAGAAGTTTTCTTTCCGTCCATTTTGTAATGAAATATTCGCTTATGCGGCCAATTTCATTTAACAGGCGCCATTTATTGGTCAAGAAGTTCAAGTACATTAATTTTTGACTGGTGGCTTCTATGTAATGGATAGGGAATAAGCTATGCGATACACTGGGATATTAGAGAAGAAAATTATTTGATGGATCCCGAGGGCTATTTAGGAGCTTTGTCAGAGAATCGTGTACGTGTAGCTATCATCTATGCGCTATAAGTATGCTCAGATTATTATGACCATAAGGTTCTGCGATTGAATCTCTACCATGATTTCCTGTGGGAAAGAAATTTTATCAATATAGTCGGGATTATGAAATACGATTATACAACTATGTTAATAATCTGTTATACTTTATGATGGTGGTAATTTTAGGGTGTTAGTTAGGAATTTCTATACGGGAACCACAACATATGTTCAATTTCATTGATTTTCGCAAAGTTGATCCGTCGGTCTTACATCACCATACTTTTGTAGATCATTGAATTGTTTTCCATGTCATCAGAAGTACATCATTTGATGAGACCCTCAACAATTTGTGCTTTTTTGCAAAGGGAACAACATTGTATCAATACTTTCCAATATATTATATTCAAAGGACATGACCAAACAAAGTGATGTCTAACACACAGATTATCTAAACATGAAACAGGTTGCATCAAGCCAAAACACAACTTGATTAGATTTATGTTGGAATAAATTAGATTTTCAAAACCACTTGATTAATTTACTGTATTCAGTAAATCGCTGTTTACTGCGCAGGATCTCTTGATCAACACTCTGGGGAGGATTAATGACTGCTAGAACATCTGAAGCAATCCTTAGAGCATTTCATGCGTTTGGAGGTAATCTTGTATTGTCTGCTGCCAATGGATGTAAGGAGTTTACTTAAATAGAATTGAACCTGTCGCGTCCATTACATCGTGGATAGTTTTCCCGTTATATCTTGCGCCACACGTACGATCCAATGAGTTGGAAGTAACCGCCATTCTTGATCACTTCAGTATTCGGTTCTGAAAATCAAAATATTGAAATCAGATATTAATGGATCTGTGTGATTCGTAGACAATATTTGATTACCCCTATATCATACCAAAAATGACAGGACGACTTTGGAATTCATGAAGGCCAAAAAGCAAAAAGGACAGATCCCTAGTAGGCTGAATGTTTTAAAACGTTCGGCCTTTTTGCCTTTTTTGACTTCTTGATTTAATAGTAGTCATGGCAAATTTGGTAGATGTTAGGTGGTTTTAATATTGTATTTACTATAATAATCTCCCATTATTTATCTGATTTCAATATTTTTGTTTTCAGAACCGATGTATGAATGGGTGATCAAGAAGCGGTTACTTCCAATCATTTGGAAAACGTAAGTGGGTGGATAGCAAGATATAAGGAAACAATATTAACGGATTGTACTTGGTAGCAAGGTCGAATTCTATTTAAGTAATCTCCTTTATCCTATTTGGCTGCAGGACAATACAGATGACTCAAGACGCCTTGAATTGCTCTATGATGCTTCTGATGTTCTAGCAGTCATTAATCCATCCCAGAGTAGTGTTGATTCAAGAGCATACTGCGCATGTAACAGCGATTTACTGATTACAGTAAATTAATCAAGTTGTTTGAAAATCTAATTTCCAAATTTAAATTTAAATCTAGTTGTTGTTGGGAGCTTGAGTGCCAATGTTCATGTTTATAATCTGTGTGTTAGTCATCACTTTGTTATGTCTGTCTTTTGAAGTATTATTTTTTGGTTCGTATTGATATAATGTTTGTTCCCTTTGCAAAAATGCACAAATTGTTGAGGGATCTCTTTCAAATGATTACTTCTGATGTAATTGGAAAAAAATTCAATGATACTACAAAAGGTTGGTGATGTTAGGACCGACGGTCAAACTTGCGAATATCAATGAAATTGAACAAGGTGTGGTTCCCGTATAGAACATTATAATCCTAACAACGAAATTCACCATCATAAGTTATAACAGATTATTACTAGTTGTAGAATAGTATTTCAGAATCCCGTCTCTTATTTGATAAATAATTTCTTCCCACGGAATATATTGGTAGAGATTCTATCGCAGATCCTTTTGGTCATTTAATAATACTGGTCATACTTTATAGCGCTAGATGTATAGCTACTCGATTTCTCTGACAAAGTC
>CAJQUW010003196.1:0-222495 GCA_907163375.1 Prostheceraeus crozeri
GATATCTTTCGTGGATATCTTCCCCTTTCTGACTGTCCCTCGTGTCTGATTGTTCAGCATTTGGATGACTTCAATGATGCTTCTGTCAAAGCCGTACCATTCTAGTATAGCTTCCATCGCGCGTCTCCAAACCGAATCGAAGGCCTTCTCAAAATCAATGAACAGGCAGAACACGTCTCCGGCCATATCCCACATCCTCTCAGTCAATTGTGAGAAAGAGAAGATTTTGTCCTTCGTGCCTCTACCGGCTTTGAAACCAGCCTGTTTATCTTCTAATCTGATTATCCAACTGAAATTAACCAATAAGGGATTATATTGAAGCTAATACACATCTCTATTATCATAGGATAATCAACATGATAATAATTGTATTAGGATGAGAGGATGATACTATATATACGAGGCCTTTCGGACGTCACCGACGACCATCGTCAGGCACAGGAAAATGACAGAGTAACTCGACAATGTCTTGTGGAGTAGCAATCATGATCACATGACAGAAAATAGCGTCATTCAGAATAAAATTTCACAACGATAAAATTAACGAACTCTAGAAAGAATTACAAAGAGTGCATACTAGTACATGAAGAAATTAAGTAAGACCGTTAACTGTAAAATAACTAATGACAGAAAGAAAAAATAATGTAAGTTATCGCCATGTACTATCGACAGTAAAGCTGGTTTTGTTGCAGGAGTAATCAGTCTCTTGTGCCAGTGAGACTCCCGGTCGATGGTTACCATCTTCTTCATATCCACGTTATGTCCTTCTTCGTGTACGTGTCTGGCAACCTCCGATCTTGCCGTATCAAATGTTCTGATCGACCTCACATGTTCTCTTCTCCTTTCTTCAAGAGTCTGACTGGACTGTCCCACATACGACCATGAACAGCCACTTTCAGAACATGTGATCATGATTGCTACGCCACAAGACATTGTCGAGTTACTCTGTCATTTTCCTGTGCCTGACGATGGTCGTCGGTGACGTCCGAAAGGCCTCGTATATATAGTATTACGCAAAGATCGTCGTTTTGGGCTTCCCGCAGTCATGGAAAATCCATGGTACATGTTAGTGCAAAATCTTTGTTCAATTATGTCACAACTACATAGAGAGAAAGAGGTTTAGTAAACGATGCACAGAATGCCGACATCACTTGCATCCGCACTGGAGTGCTAAGGAGGTCCCTCACTGAAGAGCTCAATGATGGAGCATGAATACATTGAATGTGGTCTTATGGTTAAACGCATGTGTGATGATATTTTTGTAAATAGAAATGTCTGGGGTTTCACTGGGGTTCAGACGTGGACACTTTAGAGGAGATGTAACAGGAAAGTACGGATTTTCTGGCGTTCCGCTACAAAGTGTGATTGTTGAAAGTTGATTCGGTAATCACTCAGTTGATGCTGCGTCATTACATGGATTTACAACAATTGCGAAGGATTTCGCCATGATGACTATCGTTTAAGTGAAGAAGTGTCAAGAATATTTGCACTTGATTTTCTCTGCCTATCAACAATTTCTAACTTCAGGCAATTTCATTTGCAGTTACATTTCAAACACTTGTTAGTTATTGATTATTCAATACTCAGTCACTCAGAAGTTAAGTGTTTACATTTAGGAATTATTCTTGTTTCGCATTATATTCAATTTTATTATACAATTTCATATAAGCTCTTTTTAAATCGTTGACGGGCGGAATCTTTCGACAATTTTGATTTTTCAGCGTGCGGAAGGGAAACTTCAATTCGCGGCTGGAAACTCATATTACACGTGCTTCAACTACTACTGATGCATTTCCGGAATAGTAGTATACTTACTGTATATTTTCATGCAGCATTAAAAAAGCATCCTTAATTCGGAAAAAATCAGAAGTACTTTCCATCACACCACATCTACTTTTCACATGTGGATCATTAGAGCACCAATAATTCTTCCGTTCTTTTAAGATTTCGCAGTGGTAGGCAGTGATAATTAGGCAGTGTGAGTATTAATCAAGTCAAACGTGACAAACAGATGTGGAAAACACTAAAGATGCAATCTTAGAGAGTAAAAAGGGGTCATTATATGTTACTTAATCATTGTAGAAGTAATGTGGAGGAAAGAAACATCTAAAAGAGTAGTGTAAAAACGAGTCATAGAATGTTCGTCCAACCAGATCCAATATTGACCTCAATCTTGTTGACGCTGGAGTGCTTCTTGGACTGATGGCACTCTATTGTGTACTTAGTACTATATTCTAGCTGTCACTCGGCCATCGGCGGCCCAGTTCTGATCTCAACTGATGTTCGGATGACTAAAATTAAATTTGATCAAATTTGCTGATTAATTAACGTGATTTTGATTATATGATTAATGATCGATTGAATTTTCAAAACCTTGATTATGATGGAGATTAATGATTGAACTAAATTTCAATGACGTGATTATGATTATGATTAGCCTCAAAAAGTTAATTTATCAAGATTTTGATTGATTAATCCATCTCTAGTTGCGAGGCATCAAAGAATTTAGTCCAAGGATTTGGAAGATTGCTGCTAAGGTTACCTTACATGCGTTATGTCACTTCACAGTGAGATAACTGAAAATTAATGCTCTCTGGTTGCGAAATGATCCATGAAATTACTCATTGAAATAGGAATGCACATATTGCATCACGTTTTAATGATGGAAAGATGCCTCTGAGCCATTCGATACATCGAAGTCATAGGAAACCGGATAAAGTTAATAAGTAAGACTCTCCCATGTCTTAGAAGTCAATGGATGTCAGTTTCACATTCAAACTACGCATCACACACGTTGTATTATATAATGTTGTGCGTTGAAGGAGATCTTTTGGCATTTTATGCAGATTTTACGGAAGATTTTAAATTAGAAGATACAAGGAAATACTGAGATGTCTCAAAACACTTCTGCCTTTAAACTCTTCGCTTCTATAATCGTCACAGTTACAAATTATAAGACTGCTCATAAGGAACACACAACCAAACTTCGATGAATTCTCGTGCATTCGAATCATGTTGGTCAGTAGCAAAATATGCATTTGATAGCAGAATAGGTGAAAACAAAGAAAACTCCTTAATTATTGAAGACATCGATAATGGCCTTCTCTTTGCATCAAATTGCACTTAACTGGCGAAAAGAAAGCAATTTTTGACAATAAAATAATTCCCCTTTCAAATAGATGGCAGAAGTGATAGTTATCGCAATCTAGGATTCGTCGAAACTGAAGGCTGAGAGTGCGATATCTACTTTATTGCTTGACAGCGCAGCGGAGACGAATTGCACGGTTTCAGCACGCTGTCATGGTTTGACACTTTAATCAACCATTTAGAAAAGATCGATTCACCTTGTCAACGCTGTCATTCAACCTGAAACAGAACCAACGATAGAACGCTAGGTTAGCGTCCTCACAGCGTAAACCATCGATAGTGATCATTCGATTTCTATGGCTCAGAATAGCAACGCACTGACGCACCAATCACTTCATCATAGACTTCTTGAAGTGAAAGTTGTTTTAGCGTGACCATAGCGTCGTTTATTAGAATATTTAGAAGTGCTACAGAATAACTCTATACTTGACCATTGTAAATATCAATTGTTGTATTTCAATGTCCTGAAATAAACGTCTGCATACAACGAATGCATTGCAAACGACCACAGTGCGATAAGAAATTTCAACAGCCATGAAGCGATAAATTCTTCGATGAGGGTCATTTATCGTCCGTCGAGCAATGAGAACAGATTTTGCACATTCTAGGTTATTGCTATAACTTTATAGGACTGGAAATAGTAATAGTGAAGTTCTTACACTGTACAGCTGTAGGCTACATCTCATTTCAGTGAGACCATCAGACACGAATAATAACAGTTGGTTTGAATAATGCAGTGGACTTTCTCAAAACTTCTCAATGATTTTAAGTTGAAAGTTCATGGAAAGTGCCTTCTCTTCATGTTAAAAATCGTTTCCTCTTTTGCCAAAATAACTGCGATTTAACGCAAAGAAAAAGGCCGAAGAATGCTTCCTGCCTAAGTCATGGATTTCTGTCTCAATACAGCAATCAGGCTGTTCACTAAACTAAAATTCTGCTGACAGGAAATTAAACGAATTAAATTATTCTGCCGGCAGAACTTTCAGCCGACTTCATAAACGACGGCATAGCACTGAAATCGACTGAATATTCTGCCGGTGTCGGTGCTATAGCGTCGTTCATAAAGTCGGCAGAATTTTAGTTAATGAACAGCCCCAATCTTGTGTAGAAATTTAGCGTTGTGAGTGTATGACAGACCGACCAGCCAATTAGACAATAAACTTGTACCTGTCGATCGCTTGAAAACGGTTTCATTGGTTACATAGTCCGATATCTATGATTCATGCAACTCATACATCGAGGAAGTAATGTGTTTGGCTCGTGATGCAACCTTTAAATGTATTCAAACTGCCCTCTAATTGACCAATTAAAACGAAGGAAGTGGCATGTGAACATAGAATGGCAACATTTGACGTCAGGTTCAAACTTTTTAAAGATGATGATGATGTACGTGAATTTGGTTGGAACAGTCCAACGTGCATGCATGGGTTAGAACAGGGTGTCTAGCTACCAAAAGCAGGCCACCCTGCAAAGTAGGAAATGGATGCTGATTTTGTCATCAGGTTTCATTGCAAGAAATTATCACAGCAATGAACTTTAGAACACCTTGTTTGTGAATGACGCAAGTAACAACATCAAACCATGTGCCAATAACAATCTGCCTCCACTAAGTCCATGTCATTTTTTGTAGCTTCCTTGGGATCCACTGACTATTTTTTCCTTCATAGCGTGCGTGTAATCGGAGTCTCATTTTCCGAACTTCGAACATTTTTGAATCTAAGCGACTTCTTGCTGTTTTCTTTCGTCATTTTCAGTATAGTTTTGTAATTTCATTTCCATCTGTATTCTATAACTAATTGCTAATCCTGATTACTTTTCCGCGTAAGCAATAACGGCATCATATTTGCTATTCATCGAAGTGTAAATGTTTCCAGTAACTTGTGTAGTCATTGACTCATTCATTTGGAGCAGAATTCTCATACGATGATGAAAGTCATCCCAGTAACCATTTATAATAGAATATAATGCTTGCTAATTTAAATTATTAATTGAAGTAGTCCTAATGAGGACTGATGGCGTTCTCCAATCCGCAAGTGTACAAAGGCAATGCTACTGTAACCATTGGATTAATCAGTTCTTAAAAGAACTCAATGTAGCTTTCTCGTGGCAACGAATTAAAATTGATCAGCTTTGGCCCTATATCTGGTAAAAATGGAAATCTTAAGACTTGTAATACTTCTCATTCTTGCTGTTAATATACTAATACCATAGAGTCCAAACACTGCCGTATACACGTTCAAAACAGACGTCTAATATACTGTACCAACTACACATGCTGATAGTGGAAATAGAATAAGACAATGGTTACCATAGGTTAAGGAAATTAAAAATAGATATTATAAAACAACAGGAAACCGATGAATAGAAATTGGAAAAGTGGAGGTAAAATGTGGAAATACAACGATGCTACTACACCGATTACAAGTGAATTATATCTGACACTACACAAAGTGGATAATGGTAAGAGTGGATAAGTGGAAAGTGGATAATGGAGGTAAACAATAGAACTACAATGACACTCTACTACACCGAAAGCAATGAAACTATACACACTATACCTAAGACTACACATGGAAAATACTATTTTTTCACTTGAATTTGTTATCGCCTGTTTCTTCATCCGTCTATAGTACTTCATGTAATTCCACATTTCTTCATTTGAATTACAATACATCGACCTCTACTTCAGCTACCGATTAAGGGATATAAAACATAATACTGCAGTCCGTCAGTCATCAGCAGGTACTCGTCTAGTTGTGTTTCGACCCTAACCTGTAAAAGAATGTCAGATTCTTTTTCTCGACAATTGTATCGCCGAACAATGTCTGCCGACTTTATCAACTATATGATCTTCAATCATGATTGGGTCACTGCTGTTCCCTGAGCTATGTAGCAATTGATTTTTGATGTTATTCTGTGCATTTTTAGAATTCTATATTGGTCATCTTCTTCGACTGACAGAACAAGTGTGTAAACGACTTGCATTTAATTGAATTTATATATTTCTAAACTTCTTTAAACTCTTTTAAACTCACTACCATACGAAGAGTAACTGTAACCTATGCTGATCAACCTCGACTTGGAATGACTGAATTGGCGACGTGGGAATACTAGCACAAAGTACAATATCGTGTTGCGAGGCATCAAAGGATTTAGTCGAAGGATTTGGAACAGGGTTTTTTTCGTCGTCGAGCCTTCCGACAATTGGCGGAAATCGCTCAAAAAAGTTCCGCCAACTCTTAAAAAAGTTCCGCCACTAAAATGATGGCTTGAAGAGAGCTATATTTGGATCTTTTCAGTTGTACCACCACAGAAGAATGCGCCTTGACATTCACCATTTTTCCTCAGTCAGTGATTCTGACCTGAATCAGTCATATCGTATAAAAAGAATGGAATCTTCGCCATAAAAACTGCTAGCCCTTCCATCGAGCGTCAGTGCCAGCTCAACTTGTGCGATAATGGTGACGAGTTATAATGACGGTTAAGTCTGTCTGGCACCTAACCATAATGCCAAATGAAATAGGCCTACAATGTGGCTAGAAATGGATAATGTTGATATATGTAGGCCCAAATTCTAACCATAACACGCAGGTAAGATAGGCCGGCCCTTTAGACCCATTTTTATGATGCCATGTTCCAATAAGTAACATTCCCAATAAGAAATACATGTAGCTTACATATGAATTTCTATGCATTTTTTATGAAAATGTCGTTTTTTATTCTCCTGGCTCGTTCACATCGACTACTGCTTTGAAGGTTCGTGTTTCTAATATACCATTCATCAATCAATGAAAAAACAGCGGTAGTATATTGAAAAACAATTTACTGAAAGCGAATTAAAAAACGGAAACCTACCGAACATTCACCGTTACTAGGTCTGTGGATTAAAGGCTAATTGTTTCATGAAAATGTTTGGTGCGAATGGGAAAGAGTCAGACTGGCTTCCCTAACAGCGTGCATCGGACCTCTGCAGATCAGCAAAACAGACAATTAGCTTATAACAAGCCACCATGAGAAAGAAAAAATCGTGAAATTAATTTCTGCCAAAACGGAAGGATTGGCGGAAAAACCCTGATTTGGAAGATTGCTGCTAAGGTTACCTTACATGCGTTATGTCACTTCACAGTGAGATAACTGAAAATTAATGCTCTCTGGTTGCGAAATGATCCATGAAATTACTCATTGAAATAGGACTGCACATATTGCATCACGTTTTAGTGATGGAAAGATGCTTTTGAGCCATTCGATACATCGAAGATATAGGAAACCGCATAAAGTTAATAAGTAAGACTCTCCCATGTCTTAGAAGTCAATGGATGTCAGTTTCACATTCAAACTACGCATCACACACGTTGTATTATATAATACCGTGCGTTGAAGGAGATCTTTTGGTATTTTATGCAGATTTTACGGAAGATTTTAAATTAGAAGATACAAGGAAATACTGAGATGTCTCAAAACACTTCTGCCTTTAAACTCTTCGCTTCTATAATCTTCGTCACAGTTACAAATTATAAGACTGCTCATAGGGAACACACAACCAAACTTCGATCAATTCTCGTGCATTCCAATCATGTTGGTCAGTAGCAAAATATGCATTTGATAGCAGAATAGGCGAAAACAAAGAAAACTCCTTAATTATTGAAGACATCGATAATCATGGATGAAATCCTTCACTTCTTTTACCAGGCTTGGAACAAATTCATTGATGCTATATCAAATGCATAAAAGTATCAAAGTACAAAAGTGTTTGTATCAAAGTGTTAAAATGTAGATGCATGAATCACTTGACAAAAGTTTATGTACTAAATACAAATGCGTAGTCAATTCATATCTCTACAAAGTCTGTCCATTTTATTGAAGGTGGAGACATCTTCATAAACCAAGAAAATTGACGGAGAACTAAAGACATTTTTAATTTATGGCCGGAGTGAATTTAACGATAAATGATGTGGCACATTCTAACTCACCGGTAGTTGATGTTAGATTTCTTAGACATAGTTGGCTGGAATTTACAGTTCACTGCTAACCGGCCGCAGTTCAAAAGATGAAATGAAGTTATCTCTGTAGATGCTCGTTGTATGGGAGTATCTACTAACGGCATTATTCATTGCTTCTTAGAATAAGCCTTCTGCCTGTGCCATTATTTGATTTGGTTCTTCTTTGGGAAGCCTTCTGCGCATGGTTTGTTTTGGTTTTCGTTTTACGTCCATTATCCATTCTTCGAAGGGGAGGACGGCTTTCCCAATGGATTATCTCCACAATTCACGGTTGACAGCGTCAGTCTCCCTCAGACCAAGCTCCTTGCAATCAGCAAGCAGCGTTTCGCGCCACATCTTCTTAGGGCGGCCTCTCGGTTTTGGCCACGGTAGGTCCATGTCATAGGCCTTCTTGCCCTCTGGCCTCCGGAGAACATGCCCGAACCATCTGAGACGGTTCCTTTTCAAGACGTTACTTTTGATGTCTTCTATTCCAAGAAGTTGGAGAAGCATGGAAGAGGCGAACGTGTCCTTCAACGATGCGCCCATCATGCAGCTGATTATTCTGCGTTCTGCTTCCATCATTCTTTGCTAATCTTCGACTTTCATGGACCTTCTCACACACGCGGCATACGCTTGGCCCTTCATCCATAAAGGAGTCGCCTTCGATGTTAGAACTCGTGCAGATAATGCAGCCCCTGAACCACCTGCGCATTCCATCATGTCACCAAGGTAGCAAAATCTGCTCACAGTTTGATAGGTGTGACCCGCCACTGGAATTGGACCGAGTTGTTCTTCCCTTGTGGCTGAAAAATAGCGCATTTGTCCTTGACAGGGTTTACACATGAAAGACGACTCAACTACGTCTAGCTCCCTCTAGCTATGTCTTGTGCTTCCATGAGTGGCAAACGATGCACTGGACAGAATTGGAGACGACTCATTGGTCGAGTTGAAGGGCCGGTGGGTCTTTGTGTGGAGAGCATTACTTTCGTTTACTTTTCATTAACATTCAAGCCTTTCTTCGACAGGCAATCCTTCCATGCCTTTAATTTTAGACGAAGCTCTGTCTCAGTCTCTGCCACTAGTACTAGGTCATCAGCATGAAGTGACTCGAACGGAAGACAAGCACTAATTTCGGATGAGATCACATCCATTATCAAAACAAATAGCAATGGACTCAGTACTGACCCTTGATGAAGTCCAGCGATCACGCCGAAGGGTTCACTATACGCTGACTGCATATTCACCGACGTTGATGCGTTGTGGTACAGACTCATCACTGCATTGACCAGCCACTCATCCACACAAGCCTTACGGAATCCCCAAGCTATTAGATCCCTAGGGATCTTATCGAGGCCCTTTTCGAGTTCCACGAATGCGAAATAGAGCTTCCGGTTCTTTGCCAGATATTTCTCTTGAAGCTGTCTCATGATAAAAATGGCGTCAATCGTACCTCTGCCTGGCATGAAGCCAAACTGCATCTCTTTGATGTTGACCGGACTTCTAATTCTCTTTTCTAAAACTCGCTCACGTATATTGAGAGCCACTTCAATAAGTTCGAGACCTCTGTACAACTCACAATCAGGAGGATCACCTTTCCCTTTGAAAATAATAATAATAATATCTTTATTTCTTGAAAATGAAAGTCAAAAAAACATTTTAGTGAAAGTATGATCGACTTAACAGCATGGATGAAAGCAGTAAATGACTTAAGTGATCGAGAAAGACAGGAGAAAATTACGAAGCTTCAGTGCATGCCAAGCATTTCATTGATTACGATAGTCGAGAACACAGTAAGACAATTTCGTCGTCTTTCCGTGCGGGAAATGAAACCGAGAAAGTGCGATTGTTGAACAAAGTGCGATTGTGTGAAACTTGTTGAACACCGTGGCATTGGTTTTTGACATGTTCTGTTCAATTGTGATCACCTCACTAACGTCGTGGGCATTCTGAAGCAGAGACGTATCTGTAAATCGGGACTAGGATGGTCTTTGTCCAGTGACTCCCTAGCATTATGCTTGGTGATTCTGAAGAATTTTCTTCTCTTTTCACAGCTAAGTTCATCGGAAGATTTTCGGCGCTCCCTTTCTTTAGCTTCCCAGACAGCCCTGCGGTTCTTCGTCTTTGCTTCTAAGTAACGCAGATAGTCGGAATCATTTTTTGTTATTTCCCATATTTTGAAAAGGACTGCATCTCTTCTCACCAACCGCTTGCTCGACTTCGTCACACCACCATGTAACTTCGTGCCTCGGGTTACCGTTAGTGGTACCGCAAACATTTTTTGCCGTCTCTATCCACCGGTTGAGCATCGCAGTCCATTTTCTTCAGGGGAATGAAGAGGTTCCACATTTGAATGATTCTGTCGAATGTGATCTGCAAAAAGTTGCTTCTTATCCTGTTTCTGTAGCTCTCACACTTTAAGTCTTGGCATAAGCTTTTTCTTGCAGACGAGCCTCTCTTCTTATCTTTGATCAGGGAGAATGAGTCGATGCTGTGAGACGCATTCTTCCACTGTAATGACTTTGACATTCTTCACGTGTCGGCGATCATTTTCTTATCATGATGTAGTCTATTTGACACCTACAATCACGTGAAGAGTATGTAACAGGATGACTTACTGTCTGACTTTGGGAAGAAAGTATTACAGACAGCCATTCTCATTGCTGTGCCAAACATTACTACACTTTCTCCATCACCATTTCTGTCACCAAAACTGTAACCTCCATGGATACCATCAAATGCACTTAAGTCACCACCCAGAGGGTGTATGTGCTAAAAATAGTTGTAAAAACACGGAACAATAGTTGAAGTTTGTTGATAAACAGTGAAGGAAATTGAACTTCTATCTAAAGAAGGAAGGAAACTAATGTCTACTGTTTTTTTATCCTTCGCTGCTCGGAGCTCCTCAAGAGAGCGCGTGTTTGGCCGATGACATACAATAATGATTTTGTTATTACACTAGAGTGCCACAATGCATTAGAACAATAGCTGATAAGAACGCAAATACGGATTTGGTTGAAACAGAAACGAAAATCACTTAATGAAAAAGTTCAGATTCAGTCATCCACAAACAATTCTCCTGCTGAAGCGGATGGACTTCCGAAACTCTTCCTCGTAACCGCAGGGTTTTGCATGTGTTGAAAGTTTTCTCCGGATTAGGG
Organism: Prostheceraeus crozeri; assembly: GCA_907163375.1. NCBI lineage: Eukaryota > Metazoa > Platyhelminthes > Polycladida > Euryleptidae > Prostheceraeus > Prostheceraeus crozeri. The sequence goes on from CAJQUW010003196.1 coordinate 11,288, forward strand.
GAGACCGCGGTATTATGGGCTACTTCAGTTTAAGGGGTTATAAGGACCTCCAATTCCGCTGTAGGATCAACTATTTTGGCCTAATCACTTGCTATGGATACGGACACAAGGTTCCGAATGTTATTTTCCCATAATACCCGTACACCTTGTTGCAGAGGAAATTTCTTGAATAGAGACAAATTTGCCATTTTCAAAAGTTCGGGGATGTTATGGTGTTGTGGACCACCCATTAGGATTTTATAAAAATGAGAAAGTAATTTAATAATGTTCCACAACAGTTAAATTTAAGATGCTCCCTACGCATAAGAGCGATTATCTTATTTAACTGGTTGTAGATAGGTTGTTAACCGGCAAAACTTGAATTTTGACGAATAATTAAGCCTTCTTTCTATGCGAAGGCATGACAATCAAAGCTATGACTGAGAATAATCAGTGTGAGAACTGTAAATGAACACTGATAAAGATTGATTTATTCCAAACGAAGTCAGTAAACTGCTTGAAACCCAATCATAATCGTTTTAGCTGGTTATCTACCCCAATTTCTGAACATTAGCTTGCGAGCTCACTAGATGTAAACATGCTATAAAAACAATGGCATGAAACATCTTATAGATTGACAACATTACAGCTTGAGATGGCGATCCAATTGTATCCAGTTGTAAGATAACATGCCTTTGGCGCAGCTCCCTGCAAATACGAACTTGGCCAATTAATTATTCCTATCACTCTTTTTTACACAATGACTCAACTTGCTAGTTTTAACAACGTTAACCTCTCACAACAATGTGCCTGCTGCAACGTAATTGCCTATTGGCTATGCTTGCACTTGAGTAGAAGAAAGGAAAATAATTTGGCGACTTTTAAGTATTGCGATGAATTGTGGGGTGGCCCATAACTCCCCAACACAAGTATACTTACAAAATCAGCTGTTACTAAAAAATGTGAGTATATTACAGCCAACCGTTTTTGTTTTCTCGAAGATGGTTAACCATGCTCCACAACCAAGATCTCAATTGGTACTCAAGCATGACTTGCTCAGGAGAAAAAAACACATACAAAAAGAGTGCTCGAATTTTCGTAAAATTCTTGCTCGGGGTAAAAAGTTGAAAAAATACAAATGTATAGTCAGAGACACCATATGTTCATATTTACAATGTTTTCTTTCACATATGCTTGAACATTAATTTTCAGGATAGAAGTATGGCTGACAGTAAAGAGGCCCATAACTCACTGTGGCCTTTGACATAATTACAATCAGGAATTATAATTTCCAACATGAAAATTCCTTTTCATTTGAATTACAGTTTCTTACATCACATTTCAGACTTCAATCCGTTGATGGGCCAGGACTCAACTCGCTATCGACCTTCCAGACAGAGTGACACAGGAGGCGGAGGCGGATGAGGCTAAGCGGCGTTTAAGAACGCCCGAATAGAATGACACTCGATCGTGGTTGCGAATGATGCGATGATGCGAAAGCCAATCTGGTTGTATTATTGTTGATGTGCACCACAACTTCATCTCAATTTGGTTACTGAATTTCCTTCTTTGTGGGCTTGTAAATAGAGGTCTTATACTGACACATTTGCTTTGAATTACCGGGATTGTGGTTCGCAGAAAGTAATGTAGGCAGAAATGAACGCAAAACCAAGCATCAGCTCTTTCTATACTATATATGCTAACGAATGTAGTAGTTTTGTTCGACAATAATATCATGGATTTTAGGCATTTGTTCGACAACGGTTTTGTTCATAGAAGTCAAATTCCAGTTGCTTCTATGACAGCAACTAAAATTTCGCATTATTATTACTAAAATACAATGGCAACATACGTTTGAAAGCTCGACACATGAACAATTATTACAAAGTCTTGTTTATTTTTTGGGCCTCCACCTCTCATTACGCGCCGCACAGGAGCACAGGGATTTAAGTTATGGGGAAAATTCCCAAATTTCCTTGAAAAATGATAATGATGGAAAAGAATACCCATTATATGTTGAAAGACAAAAGGTTTGGGATAAAAACTGTCAGATATGAACCAAAGATGACAAGACTTAACACAAACGATGATCTATCTAGATGTCCTGTCAATCTGTATGAAAAATATGTATCCCACAGACCCGAATCAAACAATTTGGAAGGTTGCGAGGCTTTTTGCTTGTTACCACATAAGTCTACCACAGAGTACGCGAATGTATGGAGTAAAATGCTGAACAAAGAAAATACAGTTTTATGAAACAGACTGCAATTTAATCAGGGATGTCTATGAATGCTATGATATAGCACTTGGTATACGCAAGAAAATAATAAGCTTATTATATACATTGTATAATGTTATATATATAAGCTCTTATATATATCGCATTATATGCATATATGCATTACATATGCATTATATATGTATGTTGTTATATATATATATATATATATATATACGTTATTGCTGACTCTTAATGCAGCGCGTATGCACACGCGTAGAAGTGTAAACTGCCCTTAACCACGGATGTTTGGGGTGTTCCGGGTGGCAATGTCACCTAGTGTAAATAATTGCAGCTGCAGAGTGAAAAAGGATTGTCCGGTCAATGGCCAATCTTCAAGAGTGTGTTGTTTATAAGGCTACAGTCAAGTCCTCAAACACAAATGAAAAGGCAAAAATCTTCATCGGAATGTGTGAAGATTTTAAGAACAAGCATCGTAAAAATCTTTGACGAATCTTAGATATAAGAATGATTCATCCCTATCCATCTGGAAATTGCAGAAATAAATTATAACATCTACTGGGAATTATAATATCCATCTCTTTATTCATGCGGAAAACGCTATTGTGATCTTTGTCTGACTGAGAAGTATTACATTGCTACACCTCAAGATAACGTATTGATAAACAAAAAAGTGAAATCATATCACAGTGCGGAGATCAAAAAAATATATTTTATCATCCATCAAATAGCATTTTCTATGTCTTCGAATTTTATATTTTGTAGCTCATATCTTCGACCTGTAATTCCTTCTCATTTACTTGTATCTGAAGATCGGTTCCTCCTGCAATCCGTGAACCTTAAAGTTACATGAATAAGCTGATCCAATAATATTTATTTTTTATTTATAAAAAATAGAACTTTGTCTATTTAGAGAAAAGGGGCTTGTGTTGTTTCTCGGAGTTACATGTATATGGCCATACAGTCATCAGCCAAATGAACATCGCAATGTACAGCTATTGGTTAGTATCACAGATAAGTAGCAGTCAGAAGTGAACGGGAAGTATATAATTGTATATATCATTGGCGGGCGCGATTTGATTTTCGACGATTCCAAATCGTACGACTCAGCGCACAATTAATCGAAAATCGCACGATTCTGAATATTTTGAGATTCAATGACTATAGAATAAGAGGCAATATTTGCCAGATTGTGCCACGAGACATTATCTATCCAGTATTGGTTCTTCATTATAACTTTGACTCGTCTACAAGCTGTAGGAAGTAATAAAACCGAATTGCGATGTAATGATCTTATTTAATTTTTATAACAAAAATTTTTCGGCTCACACGCCCTTATCAATGTTATAACACATCTGGATATAAATGAATATATACAGATGGATACAAATTTCAAAAGTTATAGGTAGGTCTACTACTCTACCGTAGTATGATTCCATAGGAATCTGAGTGGCGGCACGTGCCAGTCAAACTCTACTTTGGTTTTTTACTACTTGGTTTTTACTCTACTCTAGTTTGGCCATCAAAATAAATCAAGACCGAAGAAGAGCAACAACGAATAATTTCCTCCTTCTCCCAAATTGATTCCTCCTCATGTGTCAATATACAATCAGTTATAGATACATAGCATTTGATTAGGGTTCTTTGGCGGCACTGTGCTATGTTTCATGGTGCAGTGCCGCCACTCAGATTCCTATGTCTTTTTAGACTGAAATTATAACTACCCTATTTATTAATACCATGCGATATTTGTAAATGTTTGGGAAAACAGCATGACAGATCAGAACACATAAAAAATCGCAAACAAGGCATGAAAAGTCTTGATAATCATTTTACAAGATTCTATTGCAAATCTTCCATCATAGAAGTAACGAAGGTATTACATGATGTGTTGTGAAGTATACTACTAACAATTGGATTTCCAACCGTTCAACGTGGTCGTGTTTCTTCGCGCTCTGCTGCAGGATATTCAATTATTGGAATATTAAGTGTCATCGCCATCCATCCTTGTGGAATTTGATACCTTTCGACGGCTTAGTGCCTCGTCTACACATTCATCTGCATTTCAACAACGTTGGACGTCGCTGTGCTTCGCTAGACCCATCTTTGTCAAATTGAGTGACTTGTAATTTTTCGCTTCCGGTTGTGAACTGCGCATCAGTGCGGGCAGCCATTGCACTGAGATTCTACATTCCACGATCAGGAGTCTCTTACAATCCACTCCTGTTACTGTGAGCCGGTGGCTTAGGGGCTCTGTTGACGACATATTACCCGTTCCGTCCACTGTCACAGGTTCGAGTCTACAGTTCAATTTTGAACAGTTGCAGAACTTCTTTTTTGCTATGATGACCGATCAGCGTATCAATCGCAGCGCTCGAAACCTACGCTCTAATTCATGCAATGGTGATTTGTCCACCGATGTCATGAGAAACATGATAAAGGAAGGCAACCAGAATTGATGAGCTTCTTATCAAGCAAGTTAGATGTGATTAACAACAGTATAACACAAATGCTGGTGAAAATTGATTCTCTTGAAACAAGCATAGCCTCACTGCAGAATACACAGATCGAACAACAGCGCGAAATTGAGTTTTTGAAACACGACATGAAGCAGCTGGAGCCTGCGCTTTCCCCAGAGAATTTGATCAAGGAGGTGGAACTAAGGCAACATAGATCAAAAAGCTTCGTTGTCATAGGATTGTCAGAGCATGAGCATGGAACGATTGAGGAGAAAAAACAGCATGACAAGGAGGAGGTGCAAAGGATTGCAAATTGTTTGAATATTCAAGACCTCAATATTGTCGCTTGCAGCCGACTAGGAAGATCACGTGGAAATGGTCGACGTCTGCTTATGGTGAGGACAAGCTGTGCAACTCAGAGACGTGAATTGTTACATCGGTCAAAGAATCTCAAGAACTCAAGCAATTTCAAAGACATTTTTGTGAAGCCTGACCTAACCCCCATGCAACAGGAACAAGAAAGGCAACTACGCACTGAGCTTCGACAGAGAAGGGAAAACGGCGAGGATGTTACAATTTATCGAGGAAAAGTGAGAGAACGGTCGGAGCTGGCACATTTTCAAATGTGATTTTACGTCGACGTCCCCAACCCCATCCTATAATTCTCTCGACAAATGTCAATCGTGTTTTCGCCAAGATGGACCATATTCGCACTCTTATATCTACAACGTCATCAAAAATATTTGCGGCTACTGAGTCATGGCTCACAACAGATCATTCGAATGACTTTCTCACTATCCCTGACCACATATTATTTCGTGACGATCGTAACGATGGCAGGAACGGTGGAGGCGTCGTAGTATGGATGCATCATTTTCTCAAGCCTGTTCTCTTCGAAACGCGTGGCAATCCATGTGGCACAAACAGCATTTGGCTGATTTTGCATAATCTTAAATTATGTTTCGTGTGTATATACGTGCCCCCATCTTCGGTTGAGCGACTTGCGTCTGAAGTGATTAAGTTTATTTCCACGAACATTGATGAGTTTCTAATACGTTTCCCAAATCATAACATCATGTTGACTGGAGATTTCAATCGTCTTAGAACAAATTATTTGGAGATTGCGTTTGACCTGCATAACACTGTTTCAGAGCCTACTCGCAACGATGCCATATTGGATCTTATGCTTATGCCAAGGGTATTACAGACGATGTATAGTGTGACTGTGGGCCCACCGGTGGCTACATCGGATCATCGAACAATTATGTGTTCTCCAAAGAATGATCTTCGGTCGGAAATCAATAAAGAGTGCCCTGTGTATGATTTCAGAAAATCACATGTTGACTCCTTTTTGCATAGCCTAGACCGCATTAACTTCTTGCCTATCTACGACATGAATCGATCCGTGGATGAGAAATGTCTGATGCTAACCAATACTCTACAGACATGTTTTGAAGAAAGCATACCGGTTTCTTATGTTACTATGTTCCCGCGAGATAAACCGTACATTACACCTCTTCTGAAGAGCTGATCAACAAACGATGGACTGCATACCGACAACGCAATTTCGTGATTTATCGACAACTCAGCTCTAAAATCAAGTCTCTATTGATCAAGGAAAAGCAGAAATGGGCACAAAACGCTACAAAGGGTTCAAAGCAGCTGTGGCAGGTGGTGAATGAAGTCAAAGGTTCCAAGACATCTAGACTCACAAATCTGAGCACATTGATAAATTCCTTCCCTAACGTCGTCACTGCTGCTGAGGAAATCAATGATATCTTCAGATCATATCAAGTGCTTCGACCAACTCCGTCTGTTCCTGATGACTATCAAGATTCAGAATCCTCTTCTTGGTGTCCTGTCATTGAAGTTGACTCAGTCTATCAGTCACTGGTCTACTTGAAAGCGAACAAAGCTCCTGGATTTCAAGATATTCCTGCTTTTCTCTGTAAAGCTGCTGCACATGTTATCGCCCCGCCACTAACGCATGTAATCAACGTTTCAATTCTGAACAGAAAATTCCCTGATTGTTGGAAGCGATCGATCATTACACCTCTGCCGAAATCAACACCAGTCTCAAAGGAAGAACTGCGGCCAATATCACTGCTTCCCTATTTTGCAAAGATTTGCGAGAAACTAGTGTTGAATACTGGGTTATCCGTAAGACTTCGGCAATTGTTTGGACCTCTACAATTTGGTAACAGGACTTTGTCATCGACCACCTCTGCCTTAATTTGCATCCATGATCGCATAACTGCCTACCTAGACGATACCGAGACCGTCGGTGTCAGTGTTCTGGCCTATGACTTCACAAAGGCCTTCGATCAACTTGGCCGCGATACGATAATCAACTGCCTCATGGATAACCACTTGCCTCGTGGCTTTGTTCTATGGATCGCAGACTACCTAGAAAACAGATTTCAATCGGTGAGGATGTTATCGCAAAGAAGTGATTGGGCACCTGTCTCTTCGGGTATTCCACAGGGATCAATCCTCGGGCCCTATTTATTCAATTTAGTGGTGGCATCTTTGCACCCATTGAACTCCTCAAGTGTTGTCGTAAAATATATTGATGACTGCACTTTTGTTGTGCCAATAACAGATAGATCTGCTCAAGCGTGCATTGATGAACACAATAATATGATGACTTGGTCGGCATCTGTGGGTCTCCAACTTAATTCTCGCAAATGCAAACAGCTCTGGATCCCAAGAACTCCTCATACACATTTGCCTACTCTTGACGAATTGACGCTGGTATCTGAAATGAAAATTCTTGGTCTTTACCTTACATCTGACCTTAAATGGAGTAAGCATATCGAGTACATTAGCAGTCTCTCATCCAAACGCCTATACGCCTTGCGAATCCTCAAGCCTCACAGAAATCTGATGAGCATCTATCATGGTCTCATTCTGTCCATAATAGAATACTGCTCTCCCGTATTAGTTGGCCTTCTAGCCAAGGATGAAGAACTACTTGAGAGAATTCAGCGTCGAGCCCACCACATCATTTGTGGTGAGAATTGTCATTGCTCCTGTTTTCCTGACCTGAGGTCGCGCAGACAAAGCGCGTCAATGCAACTGATGTTAATTGCTTCTAATAACCCTCATCATCCACTCCACAGCTTTTGTCCGACAAAATTCAGTTTTTCAGGACGCTTCATTCAGCCAGTTGTTCGAACTACACGTAGACGAAACAGTTTTTTTCCAAAGACAACTATCATTGTCAATCAGACACATGTCGACTGACTTCGCTGATTATTATAGTATTACTTGACTTGAATGTAACTTATAACGATCACTTTTCAAATGTTTAGTCATGATTTTCATTGTAATTGAAAAATAAACATCTATCTCTCTCTCTCTCCCCTCTCTCTCTCTACTGCATGAAATAACAGGATCTGAATATTTTCTTCTGTTTCAAGGCCGTGTCCAAAAACCCTCTAAAGAAGTTTGGGCTCTCTTAAAGTTACGGCAGCATGACGAGGAATGTGAGGTGATGCTTTGTCTTATTGGAAGGTTGCTGTGGAGTAGCAAGCATTCTTTCGATTGGCATTGTGGAATGAAGTCATTATTCAGCATGTAATTGTAATTATCATTGCCGTTGACAGTGTTGGAGGAAAAGAACAACTCAAATTTGTGTTACTGAGAAAAGGCTGCCCATATCACAACACGTCATGAATGGAGAGAACAAGTCAAAGTCATGATAGGCCTTTCAGTTGCACATGTGATGCAATATACCGAGCCATTTATTGAAATTATTGCTTCATCACTCCAATTAATCCTGTCTACTAAATCTGCATTGCTCATTCACCGTTGACCGACTCGGTTATCTTCATCTTCTGCAGTGATTGCCTGATATGATGCAAAGAAATGGGATCAAGATGAAGTGCTCTGTCTTTCAGTGTTCTATGAATATTGATCCCGGAATTTCAGGCAGAAAGCAACTGTTTCAGATGAACAAGTTCAATAAGCTCCATCACTTGCACCATCTTCAGGACACACGACTTTCCACTTCAAACTTCCTGCCTTTGCCAGGGGCATCGAGAAGTTTGCAAGTCTTTTTAAATTTTGAAATTGGACGTCTGATGTTGACGTCTGACAATGACGCTGCAAAGTGATCTTTTTATCTTACATTTTCTTGTTTTCGGTGGCTTAGTGTTTAAACAAGAAAAAGGTATGCCCATGGGGGTAACTGTAATCCATTATTGGCTGATTTGTTTTTGTGTCACCGTCAGTTTGTTTTTTTGAAGTTATCGTTTTCGGATAAGAAGTTTGGACTTGCTACTGTCATGATCATCACACGTTACATAAATGATATCTGTTTGATCAACTATAAACATTTCGATACTTTGTGAACTAGAATTTATCCCCCTGATTTGAAAGCAGAAAGAAATGAGACCAATAACACGTCGTTGCATACCTTGATGATAAATTGAACGTTGATCATGATGGATTGCACACCTCCATTTTTCATCAAGTGGAACAATTTTCTTTTAATGTTATGATATTTACTTTTCAGGAAAGTCTTCTTCCTCTTCATATCGGTGCGAATGTATAATTGCCAGTCAAATTTTAAGTCATCTAAGAATTTGTTTGGATCTACAGTATGCCATTGTTAAAGGTATTTATTGTACTTTTGATATTTTTGTGAAGCGTGGTTATAAAGCTTGTAAACTGATCAAGTGTATGGAGAGATTATTAAATATGCATAGTTTTATTTTATTCAAGTTTGGTTTACATTCTGCCAAATAGTTGATCCTGTGTGGGTTTGGTTGAAGTTGTTATCGATAGTGTTACTGTGGATGGGGTCCGCCAGCTAGGGTTTGAGCGTACAAGATGTTAAAGAACCCGAAACGTGACCTGCTGGTCATCTTGCTGACGAGCCCCTTCTTTTCAATTTTTGTTAGCCTCTCTGGACTGTTCACATCTTGTATATTTCGTTTTATTGTTCTGTGCGCCTATCAAGTATCTTACCCGCTGGCCGGCGTGAGCGCCTATCAGTCCTTTTTAGGACTAACATGATTAACGATTGCGTATAAATTCATTATTGTGTATTATTATCTTTTTAGTGCACTAACCTGACTTTTTCCTTGATTCTGCACATAAAGTTTGGTGTTTCATTTGCATAAAGTAGTTAAGCAATTTCAAAGAGAGTTGATAAGTTTCACCTTTTCTTGACAAAAGGATAACTTGCAATTAACCGTCCATGAAGTTTTTGATGACAACTAAAATTAATTTTTGTGATGAATACTTACAACCATTGTCAAATCGTTTATCTGGTGCACTATTAATTTTAATAACCGACCAATCATAGAAGTCGTTGAAGCTGGGAGATTCCCATAACGACGTCTAAATGTTTCATAATTTTAATAAACTTATATTTAATAAGACTTAAGGTTTGCTCTTAAGAGGACAGGTGGTGCGTTCCCACCGGCAGACATTAAACGTTCAAGGCGCGTCAAACTTTTGACTATCCTAGGACTACATTTTAGAGCCAAACTTGACGAGATCGGTGTGGAGGACCTTCCCACTAGTCCATTTTTCAATCAGCGCTTCTAAAGCGGGGCTGGACCTTACCCCTAATGGTCCTTTGACTTGTGATCCTCGACAAATGCATGAATGCATGAAGGTCTTTAGGCACAAAGACTTGACGGATCTGATTGCGTACTGGGCGGACCTTCCCGGGGGTCCATAACATAGCGCTATACGGACTGGACTTCACCCTTAAGTGTACGAGATCATACAAGGCCGCTTAACAAGTGATCTCCTTGGTCAAAGTTTCAGGCTCGATTGATTAGGAACTTAGATATAAATAGACACTTAGTAATCACCATGTCAACCCCATGGAGACCAGTAACCGACACAGTCCATTCATCACACTAAGGCATCCGTGTAATTCGTGGCACGCATGACGTAACATTGGGCCTATCAGATGTGATTTCGATATTTCTATTACAATGTCATACATATTATAGGCCTCGTGATATAAATGATGATATCAGATTCCTTATCAGATTCCTTAATGAAAATTGCTTCTTTGTTATTTACCGCATGCACTCTTCTTCTACCTTTTCCTATGAATGTGTGTCAGTGTGTTCATTGTGTTGTAAGTGAATATTCTCCAATTATATTCTAAAAGTCTTGGAAATAAACATTTATTGACTTATTGACTTGTCTGAACATTAGCGAATTTTTGAATAATTTCTTCAAATACTAAAACCTCACAATAATGTTTTCCGTTTCTCGGAATAAATATCATTTTTAAACGTAAAGTCTCGTCCTCACGGCAAAATCAAAAACTGCGATAATTTTGGGACAGCCTGATATAGGCCTATATTTAATTTGTTCCGATTTATTTCATCCACTATCAGTTTGCTTCTGAATTGTTCTATTATCTTTTTATCTTGTAGCTCTGTTTTGTGTAACTTTGATTTCGTGTAACTTGGTAATATGTTGTTCTCTTTACATGTTTGATTGAATATCTGATCATGATGAATTTTAATCGATTTGTGATACATTTTTTCTGTCTTTCTGAATTGATCTTTTTCTTCTATTGATAGTTTTTCTATGATGACAAACGAATGCCATTTTATTGCAAAGAATCTTAATGTATTGTTCTGCGCGACGTTTCCGACCTAACTTGGTCCATTTTCAAGCAATTATGCATTACAAAAGTTGTTCAAGTCCAACGACTAGGTACAAAAAATCTAAGAGGTGGGAGTCAACATATGTACATATACACGTAATCAAGAAATCTGAAGTTAATGTAGATTCAATACCATGGAGAATAGAGTTCATAGCATTAGATGACATTTAGATGACGTGTTAATCATTAAATATCCTTTGATTAGTTTGGGATCTTGTTCTTTGATTATTATCGCATAAAGGAGTCATCAGAATGTCATCAAATGCCATGAACTCCTTTATCTCATTGATGTTTTATATCATTGAATCTACTTCAACGTTGGATTTCTTGATTATATGTATTGTGGGCGGATTGTAGGCGGATTGTATTCTGCAATCACTTAATACTGCATCCGAAATTGAGGCGCTACTCATTACATGTTAAGACAAGTAACCATTAAAGCAGTGCCTTCCTGGCTAATTCACGCTCTCAACAGATGGTCCGGTGGGCCTTGTGGTTAGAGGGTATGCTTGCACGTCCTCTAGCTCCAACATCGCTGGTTCAAACCTACCCACGACTGATGAGGCCCAACAGGACGAATCATTTCTCGTGGTGGTTACATCTGTTGAGATTTCTTAAATATATATGAATTTAGCATGCTTGTATAGGAAATAAAGTCTTACCGGAGTCAGATATCCTGGTTTAAGGTAGAATTTAATAATTTCACGCATCTTTTCTCTTTTTGTTCCTGTAGAGAACGTAGTCTTCTAAAAAACTGAATCTCTTGATTAATGAATTTTCACTGCATATATACAGATACTTTTTGAGTCGACACTCTACATACCTACTACTCTATGGTATCTGATGATGCACGAGCAAAAGCATTTTCAATTAGATTACTGGGATATTTGAGTCTTAAAAGAACATTTCTAAAGTTCCAATTTTACGTACCTGCTTGGTATATTCTTTTGAGACGATTTTATTTATACGATTAGCTAGACAAAGTGAATGTTTCTCAAGATATGTTTACGGTGACCTGAATATAATGGAACACAGTTCTCACTGGCCGTAATTTTGTCATATACATCCGTCTCTATCTTATTCAACCCTATCAGGACCGGGTGATTTTTAACGTTGTAGAAACAGGGCCCCTCAAATTTCCATGTTCTGATGGATACAACTTTTCTTTTTGAAAACAGAGTTACTATATATTTCGAGTCTCCTTTTTCGAATGGTAAAAAGTCTCCATTTCGCCTATTATGCATGACTCGAAGACCTTCATACCAAAAACTTGAATCAAAAATTTTTATCATTTTTATCATTTTCTTTGAATGTTTGTACATGTTTATTGACTCTTCAAAAATTGTTCATTACAACTAAAGTATTTCGGCAAACTTTTGCTCACGCATATATTGTGCGTTAACATGTACGTTAATATCTTTTCATGCATTATCGCATTTTTCTATCTTTAAACATGTCTCGTTCTAAAGACTTTTTCGTTATAAAGTCAACAATCTTGAATTGCAAATGTATAAATGTCATGTAAATATGATACAGAAACATTATATCAATAATTATCAATGCTACTCTAAATGAAAACCATCAATTTTCTAAAAAGTACCTTTAAAACTGACCTTGCAGTGGGTCAATTTTGCCCAAATGTTTACTGAAACTTCAACATACATACAAGCTAAAAGTCACAAAAAATTGAGCTTCTATCTGACTTACTTTAGGAGATATGAAAAGAAGTTGACAGGAGGTGGTCCCCCCGGCCCTGATAGGGTTTTGTCGATATACACCCAAGCGTCTGTGGCTTCTCGGTATAATCCATTGTGAAATTGATATTATCATGAAGATCATTCAAAATATCAAATGGTGCAAGGGTAGAAAAACCATTTTCCAACCTTTGCTCCATGTTCTTAAGTTATTATTGCATTTAGCATTGCAATAGTTGTTGCCACAGTCATTACAGCAACCAACAAGAGAACATACCTCGTGAGCTTTTGTGGTTCGTCACCGTCGACCTACATGTAATTAATTTTCGCATAGTTCGTGACCGATTGATACCAATGTCATTTCTAAGTGATGCAATGCTTGATAAATTAATGCGAAAATGAAATTGAAGCAAACAACGCTAACAGACAATATTGCGAAATACTTCCTTGTCTTCCAAAAATCTTACAATCGTGATATATAATCTCATTTCTTGTGCCTGTCGTGCACAAGATTATCAGCAAAATCCTCAAAATATTTTCATCGAAAGTTTTCTCTGGAAAGAAAAAAGATGCTCTGTTTTCTGATGCTTTGCGAGTCACACAAAGTATAATAGATAGTATCTCATTCATCATTTACTCCTAGGTCTGATTTCACTCTGATTTATCTTGATCTGTAATCATTTTAATAACTACTGACTTAAATCTTTAATTACTGACTTAGTGTTGTCTAAAGAGGACGATTAGCGCATGACTCATGAAGGCGAGCACAACAACGCCTTCAACTGATAACATGTTGTCCTGGCGAGTGTTACCAGTTGAGTTTCGAGTTCCACAGTATACTTGTGCCTCTCTCTCTCTCTCTCTCACAAATTTCAAAATGTTCATTGCCCAATAATTGGGTACAAACATAGCAGAAATACTAGTACGTGATATAGTAGCAAATGCGGCATGAAAAGATATGGGGAAATGAATGGAAGATGACAATGTATGACATGAAAAGATAAAATCACACTTCACCAATGGCTTTAAGAATCAGGAAAGGGTTGTGACTTCTCTTTATCTCTGTCTTCGACTTCGTGATGGAAAACTACCGTCGTGTATTCCTGTTGAGGATAACTTTCCATCTTGGATTTTGTTATTCCAGAGTAGTCATCACCGAATTCACACACGCGTAGCAAATACATCCAGCTATGTAAAGTAAAAACAAACTCTAATCCATTCGAAGACTGTCACCAAGTTGCCAAATAAGCGGAAAATTAATCGCTAACAATTAATTACTCGTGATAGTTTATAAGTCAAAAAGAAGAACATGCAAAGTTTGAAATACTTGTAGGATTAACACAATTTGGCGGTCACTTATAGTGTACTGCTGACCAGCAGAGAGAAATCTCGTCAAATTCTATACTTGACGTTAACCAATACGGGAATTTGACATTCTGATATAGGAGGTCATATCTTCTTTTTATTTCTGGATGGCTGTCAGTTTGATAGTCACCACACTTATGTTATTGAGTACTCTGAATGTCGCATTGTTTTTTATTTCTGATGATTCAATGCAAGCAGAAAAGACAGATTGAAATCGGAACTGAATAAAATGACAGGCCTAAAATGTAATTAAAATATTCGTTTTTCAACACACGAAATTGTGAGAAATAATTTTGTGTGTTGAAGGACTATGTTTTATTAATTATTATTTAATATGCTTTATTCAGCAATTAATCGAATAAAGCAAATTATATTGAACAGGACTACAATATAGGTGGTAGGGTCGTCGTAGGTAGGTTATAGCTGGTGTATGGAAAAGGTTTGTCTTAGCTGATTTCACGAACATTTTAATGTGCATATGCAAGTTTACATGCCGCTATCTTATTTCATGCATTTGATTAATCAATGGCTGAATTAATCAACATGTGGACACTTGGAATCAAGAAGTAATATTGAAAGATAAAAATCATTCGTGTGTTGATTGATTTATCCTTTCACAACTTCATTTTTATTAATCAAATTATTATGAATTGAATGTCATAAATTCGACTATGCATGTTTTGAAATATTTGTGGAAGTTACGCGGAAGAAAAAGGTAATGATGCTTTTCAGAACCTGCTCAATTGAGGTTATCATATTTATTACACGAACCTCATTGTTGTCACCATGTAAATAAATATTCAATCATACCGGTATTTTCCGGAATCGCTTTACTTTATGCGTCCTTTGGTATGTCTTCAGAAATTACGAAGTGAATCTGTGAAGTTGAAATGGAGAACTCAAAGTGTTTAAATATGTTAAGTGTGCAATCAACTCATTGCTCTAATGTATTTTTTTGGCGACATGTCCGCCATCTTTTTTCGCCAAGATGATTTTCAGAAATTCACATTTACCAATTTCAAAAAGTTGCTGTGGCTAAAATTTATGGCAACAACTCAATTTTCCAATTGATTCTTACCCAAAATTCATCAGGCTTCTCATATTTCATGCCAATTTTGCTGATAGACGTGTCATTTCTGAATGGTATGGTTTTACAGATGAAACAGTGGAGAAATTGCTTCATTTTGCGCTTAGATATTGCTTATCTACATATTTAAGATTGCATCTAATACAAATATTTCCTGGAAAGAGAAGAAAGGAATCCTTGCTTGCTTTTTTAGCAACATTTTTTGCCTATGATGGATATGCTACGCTTCCCATCACAGTGAAGGTCAACTCTGCGTGTTTGAAGCACGTGACCCTTGTGTGTGTCCTAAAACATCACAGCATGCCCTTATTTTAGCGATGTCTTAAGTCACTGTGCCCAGAGTAACCAGAGTAACCAGGTATTGGAAATTCCACCGTCATCATGAGAATTGAACGAGATGCTCCCACAAAAATAACTCGACGTTTACACTTGTGACGTCATACTGAATCGTTGTCTGACTGTTGTTATTAAAGAGTAAAGCAGACAGCGACAGACAGTGACTGAGTGAGACTGTGTGAACGACAGGCTGAATGGCGCATGGTGTTACAAATTTCGCTGTGGAAGAATCATTCTGACCGCGTAAAATGGCGTCTGGTAAGTTGTTGTTAATGATAGTAGGTTCATTCAACTTAAATCTTCAATTTGCGCAACACCTAGTGAAAGGTCACTGCATATAATACAGTTGATGTCTCATGAACACGGTTCTACATCTCAGTTAGCAAGAGTATAACTTTTCAATGCCAATTCATTTATGTTCAACTACATAGTCCACTAAAACTCATTTATGACAAGGTTCATTGTTGACGTACATCCCATTCATCTAGTGGTCGATCTAGTATAAAAAATTATGACACATTCAACTGGATCAGTAAGTCGGTCAAATTTTTGGCATATAATGAAAGTAAAAGCAATCACCATAAATGCAGACAAAGCGTTAATTTTCACCACGTGAACTATACATGAGCAACTAAATAAATTTCGCAAAAATGATCCGGTTCAACCCAGTTTACCAAATGAATGTCATAAGAATAACTTCTTCCAAGTTGCGACGTTGAATAGTGAGCGTTCTTTAAGAACAGTTTCAGTAGGCCTATTTAAGAAAAAGGAATGGCAGCTGACGAAAGGTGGCTGTGCATTATGGGAGTTAGTACTTTCATTTTAAGAAAATAAGCGGTTCTGCAGCCCAATTCAATCAGCTAATATAAAGTTGAATTTGCATTACCAACTCATGACCTGATTTGATGATGACTGATCTGACATTAAATGACGTATTATTCGCACGCAATGTTGCGTGTAAATAACCGGATAACTCAGACCCAGTTATTCCCCCGTGAAAGTGTGTACCAACAGCCGAAACTATGCAGGGAGGTTATTTAGACGAGACAATTCGTCGAAATACGAATTATTTTGAACGGTTAAATTTTTGTATGATATCATGATTACTGCCAAATAATCTGCAAAACATTTTTTAGCAATGATCGCTAGAAGCACCTACTTCTTAGAAGTGGATATCTGTTGAATAAGTTACCCATGATTCATTCACAGTAGGGCTATCTTATTCATATAGTACAGCTTGCCCTAATCGAATTCACCGGAAATTTCAGAGTTATGTATTTTGCACATCATTATCTGCTGAATCTGTCTCTTTAGCAATTATACAGCTTTCAATTTTAAATAAAATCGGTATGTTTGAGAACATTTTCTTGGCATATCAGAAGATACAAATTGATGACCTTATATAATCTCTGTGAGTAGCCATATTCAAAAATTTCAAGCGGGCATTGATTACCTTGCTTCGTAGTTCGGGTGATGCTTTTTGACATCAGGTAAAATAGAACGAATGAGACACTGATGGTGCGAAATCTATTTATCTGCTCAATGATAGGCACTACAACATGATGATTTATGTCAGTGATTATTAATGTAGGTCTATACATATGTATATGCACTTGTATCATAGGTTAGTGGGTATTAATGTAGGCCTACAGATAGACAACGTGAATTTCCACAACACACCAAAAAAATTACAGACGTACATATCTAGTTGACTTCATCATAATTTATTGTACTATATCGATCGTCAAGTTAATCGTCCACCTATCATAGCGAATCTAACATCTACTTGTAATGACGCAGTTCGCTATTGCTTGATATTTTATTTTTTATCTAAGCTTATAGCCGAAGCTTAATAATCAACTTATTATTAATTTAGAAATGGTCTTCCTTCAACCAAAAAATATATATGAACTCCAAGTTTACAAAATAACCACCATACATCTTATTTTGTGTACAGTATACATTCATAGAATAAAGCATGCGTGTGTGCTAGGATGAAACAAAGATCTTTCATAAAGCAGAAAAATAGCAAGTGAAAAATATGAAGCCTTAAAATACTATTTTAAATTCTTCATTATGAGTGCCTACAAATCATCAAAATGTAAAGTTAACTCATTAATCTAAATGGATCGTTTCCTACAATCTGATGCAATACATAAGTTTCTTTGGTACTTATGGGTTATCTCTCCCAAATTTATTTAGAATCTGCAAGAATCGTCACCAAACTTCGAATACACGTACTTAAGCATATTTTCTACCTACATACAAAATTCTATGCAGATCGGCAAGTACTTCTTGCATTAGAGACGATAACGTAAAGTGTAGAGATGTCAACAGTTTGATCTAACTTCGTCTGTTCGACGCATCATTGCTACTCGTGTATGCATTGTTCTCTCTACTCTTCGTCTCATTCACTGCCATTTGAGGGATGTGGCGCGGTCATCATCGCTTCACGAGTTGTAGAGAAATGACTTTGTTGACCTCAAGAGCCTTCTGCTCAGACGTTGAGGTCACTGACAACTCAGATGAAGCTGCCGGCATCGCTGCACTTCAAGTCATCGCTTCTAATTCAAAAAGAACATATCTGATTTGCCAAAATTTGGCATGTGGCTAGAGATATCCTCACCTGCGTGTGTCTAAAGTTTTGTGACGATTGATTCATTTCTACGACTTTTGGACAAATTTGAAAACGTTGGGGATAACCCATAAGTACCGTTTTTTATTTGTGCTCTGCATTTGGGACATGAGTCTCATTCGCCTGACGATGACTGTCTGTGCCGTTCGAAAGGTCTCGCCTAAATAGACATTTTTACCGAAATATCACGGTTTTCGGCTTCCGTCAAATAGAAAATAATCAATCAAGTCGATTATTTGGCGAAAAAATGGAAGTATTTATTTCTAGTCCTGGCACTCGTTGAATGAAGAATGTAAGTGTTAATTTCAGGTTAGATGGGAGTGAGACCGCAAATAGCCAACCAACTGAAGTGAAGTGATTGTACATGTAGTTAGCACCAGTTAGCAACAAAAATATGGTTATGATAAAATTATACACTGTTGAATGTAGGATTGGAAACTTATTACGCCGCCGCACTAGTTAAGTGTTTATTAACAAAGGAGAAACGTTGGTTTATTTTATATAACTTTATAATATAAATTTCGTTGGAAGACCTTTTGTGAATTGATACAGCCTATAATATTCTAACCGATAAAATGAAATCTACGTTTGCTTAATTCAAGTGTCCGATGTCGCAAATGCTTTAGCTTGCTTCTGAATGTTTCGTGTTGATTTCCTTTTTTTCTGTTGTGAATATAGTTTTATTTTTCAGCGATTTGCCGGAAGCCGAGGAACTATTGTGTTAATTGCTCAATAAATTCAAATGCAATTAATACAAAGTATCTGCAGCTTAAGGCAGGAGCATCATTCATCATCTGAATGTTTCGTGTTGATTTCCTTTTTTTCTGTTGTGAATATAGTTTTATTTTTCAGCGATTTGCCGGAAGCCGAGGAACTATTGTGTTAATTGCTCAATAAATTCAAATGCAATTAATACAAAGTATCTGCAGCTTAAGGCAGGAGCATCATTCATCATCTGAATGTTTCTTGTTGATTTCCATCTTTCTGTTGTGAATGTAGTTTTATTTTTCAGTGATTTGCCGGAAGCCGAGGAACTATTGTGTTAATTGCTCAATAAATTCAAATGCAATTAATACAAAGTATCTGCAGCTTAAGGCAGGAGCATCATTCATCATTTTTTCTTATTTGCATCAGACCGATCACTAACTAACTATCAATCATTTAAGTGATATATCGATGCTTTAGTGATCATTTTAGTGAATCGAAATCTAAAACTGATCAATGAATGTATGCCCAACTGGTTATCAACAAGAAGATGAAGTATTTGTAGATTCGGGATAAAGATTACAATATGTTCAGTGGGCAAAAGTTGGCAAATGCATCAATATAGGAAAACAATCATATGGCGCCCTCATCAATGCGTAGATAAATGAGTGGTTTACAGTCGTCTATTAAATACCTTGACAATCGATTAATTTCTATGCCAAATCAACTCTGACTTTCTAACCATAGAAATGGTTCTTCACCTATATTTTTGTCTTCCAAACATCTACGGATGACTATGTAATTTTTCGCTGATTCATAGTTTTGACATAGCTATTCTGTCCCTTGCATTTAATATTTCAATACTCTTCTGTTATCGATTGAGATATCATATAAAACTGCTTATAAGAGCTGGCGAAAAAGTAATATCATAGATGTCCCCACAAATCATGCTTTGATTGCATACTTCTCTTATATACTTACTTTGGGAGAACTTGGACAAAGAAATTGTGAGTTTGATTAATAATGCTTTGAAATTATAATCACATACTAAATTTTGAATGTGAACGTTCAGATATGTCAACATATAGACCTAGACTATTTTATATTGAATTCATTTTGCTACGTGAGGATGTTGTAAATCACAACTTGTGATGCTATGAATTTAAAATTATGTTTTAACTTCCAACATGTTAATCCTATTACAATCTCAATTTAAATACTTTCAGTGGATGCGTTATGGTGAATTTTACGACTTAGATCTCTGAAAGAATTGAGATACATGCGATAAGCTAATGTGTGTTTCTTAATCTGTTTATTTTCAGAGTTCATTGCCTCTAATTCGCTAGTTTTCAGTCGTATTGCGTATCTAGTCGACTGGATTCAAAGCTACGTTGCTTGAAGTTGAATCGGCATTTCTATCAAATGTTAATTAACATTCTCACTTACACAAGCACTCAAAAAGGTATTTGTTCCGTTTCAGTGTGGTGATAAGTTTCGATGGTCTATATACCGATCGTCAGTGAATTCCTGTGTCATGCTGATTTCAATATAAACGGCATGATCTGAGAGTCAGTTGATTTATTGGACTTCTCAGCATCTGTAGCAGAAAAGGCTGAAGTAAGTGAAATGCATGGTATTTTGTAGCCATTTGGTGTTAGAACCACATGGGTGAGGTTGGTTACTACACTGTACCTGGATACGAAAATTACATACGAACATATACCAAATTCGCAAACAACTTGAAACCAACATTTGATACGATATTCTCGTATGTTTACAGAGATCTGATATGTTTTTCATATGAAGCCTCTTCGTATGAAACTTTCGTATGTGATTGGTGTGTAGCGATACGAACTATTCTATCAATGATTGACTGTTTTACGATGAAACACGAGCTGTCGGCATGCTTTGTATTTGAGACCCGATGCAAATTCGTCTTCATTCTCATGGCTTTCATATGTAGAGCTTTAAGTCACATAGTAAAGAAATTGTATATATTATATACTACTATGAAATAACTTTTTTCCAGTTATATCACTTGTAAATATTTCTTTTTTGATAGTGTGGTATTTAACTAGATTAGATTTATTGTGAAAAGTATGCTATATATCATCGTCAGTAGTTAGAATTGCGGACGCACTGATAGTGGATGCGAACATGGATTGGAACATGTGTTCCGAATTGCCAATGCGAACATGTTCCGAATTGCGAATGCGAACATGGATATGAACATGTTCCGAATTGCGAATGGATGCGAACATGGATAGGAACATGTAAATAGGAACCGCGTTCCGATTGATAGGCGAATTGAGATCATACTCAATGATTCGGGACGGCTTGTTCCGAAATTGAATTAGAGTATGTGAATTAGAATAGGGATGCGAACATCTATTTCGGTACTTAAACAGGTGTTTGTTTTGAGACTGCTTGCTCGAATGCGACAATTGTGGCCATTGTGACTATGATGACAATTTTATTTATTTTCATAACTAGGTTAAGTTATAAATACGTGGAAGTTGCTTGATGGTTAGTTTCCCAATTTCATGGATTGTTGCAAGAGACCTTGGTTATTCGCTAAAGGCTATAGAAACTGTTACAAATCTAAATGAAAATATCAAAGCTGGTGATTTAGTTGAACGACTAATGGATCTGGATGAGCATACCATGAATGCTAAATTGGATCGTAGTTGGATAGAAGATTTCTCAATGCTACATTATAAAGACAGTGAAATTAGGAGGATGAAATTGGAACTTTCTGAAACGGAGATAAAAAAAGTGAAACCTTCAATTGATCTATCAAAATGTTCTAACAATGAAAGTGACTTCAGAAAGAAATTAGAAACAGAGACGTTTAAACTATTATGTGAACGGAACTGCATTAGGTGTTTTGAACGGGAAAAATCCCTTCTCTTCTTACCATGTTCTCATTTTGTCATGTGTTCTACATGCTATATACCCTTGGAAACTACATTTTGTCCCCTTTGTGATGAAGAAATAATTTCAACAGTCACTGTATATCGTTCATGATGAGTCATCATGCGTGTCTGTGATTGGTTGCTATTGTGCAGCTTTTGTATATAAGATTATCACACTTCTATTACAACCATACTTGTTGAGGATTGTAGACATTAATAAACATGCCATTTACCACGATCATTCCTGTTTCAATTATTCACAAAGACAATCTGTTTACTAGCAAGATTTTCTACTCTGCAAATGATGTTATTGGTTACAAAGCTGATCTCATAGATCTGATGGAGGATATTGTCACATTCTATCATTGTGAAGATGATATTGAACTTCAGAAACTCTTAATGAGGATATTGACCAATGCCCTTACGCGAGTACTACGATTTTGGCTCGATGAAGTGTTCAAGCCTCTGAGTTTGACGGAAGCTATTCCACAGAGTTCTCGTTGCTATTGTGAAATGAGAACACGGAAATTGAAGACTTGTTTGCATGATATAATCGTATTTAGCCACTATGATGAAAATGGTGGTAAATTCAAGGTGGACATGTTTACCGGACCCCCGTCGATGAGCGTCAATGTGGCAGTGCAAGATGACCGGGACATAATCAAGTTTAGAGCATACTATGCTAATCTTTTAAAAGTCTTCGCTTCAAAACCATGCTGTTCATGCTGTCCTCTATCAAAGGATTTAATGTGTAATATAGAACAGCTTATAACTGCAACGACTCAGACTTTGAGTGATGTTGATGACTACGACCTACCATCTGTTACCGTTTGACTTTGTTGCATGGAACTAAGCAAAAATGTGTATTTTCATAAATGCTTTGCTTTTAACACAATAAAAATGACTGCAAAACGAAAGGCATCTTTTTCTCGGAAGAATGGTTCTTTTAGACCTTCAAGTCAGTTTAAGAAGGCGTTGCGAAAGTTAAACAGCATGCGAAACAATAAAGTTAAGTGCAAATTAATTCAAAACTCAAGTGATGATTTCATCCGTGATTTGGCTTTTGCAATACACAAATGCCTCCCAATATACAAACCTTTATTGAGTACTGATTCTCTAAACAGCATTAGAAAATTTTCAAATCCAAGAAGCAGTGATATGAAAAGGCGGAACTTAGTTCAGCGTGGAGGTGGTGGATTTTTGAATATGTTGAATGATATTGGAAACAGCATTTACAATGTACTCAACAGTCCACTAGGGAAAGTTGTAGCAGGTGCCGCAGTGTTGCTGTAGACGACGAATCATGGATTGACACGTCATCATTGATTGATGACTCATGTGAATATGTATATAAGAGAGACGCGCTTGTACTCTTTAATCACTTTCAAGCTATCATTCATCGCTGACGGTTGAAAAGCTCCGAATAAGTACAACATTGAATCATGTCTCAAAAAATGTTTATAGTTAGAGAGGAGAGCGACTCATTTGAACGTGATCTCTTTAAATTCCGACCGACAAGGAAGGTTCAAGGGATTGGAAATACCTTTTACTTCCAAACGTTGAGCTATGGTGACGATGGTTTCTACCTTCAAGTTCCATTTTTCCACAGTAATGGTATGTCTTCATCTGGTTATAGCAACATGAGACAAATGCGAGTAACCTTTCCGAAATGGCAGCAGATGATACTCAAAACCATCGACTCTTTGGCGAAGGAATGCGTTGTGTTGCCCGAAAGTGCTCCTACACATTGGAGGAAGGCGTTAGAGGAAGGAAGTGGCTATAAGGATTTACCCGAGTTCGATACGCTATTCTTGAAATTGTCCGATCACTTTCAAGCATTCGATCTACTTGGAAATACAATGGAGTGTGATGATCTGAAGCGCGGACGATACATGGGTTTAATACACGTCAACGGTCTATACATTGGTGCTCACGGCTCAACCGGAAAAGTGGCATCGTTACAAATGAAAGTTCTACAGTTGGTTTATGAGCCAATGCCGATTGATAAGTGTTTAATCACCATCGATAAATC
Organism: Prostheceraeus crozeri; assembly: GCA_907163375.1. NCBI lineage: Eukaryota > Metazoa > Platyhelminthes > Polycladida > Euryleptidae > Prostheceraeus > Prostheceraeus crozeri. The sequence goes on from CAJQUW010003196.1 coordinate 35,380, forward strand.
TACTTCAAAAGATGGGAAGGATGTTGAAGAAAGCAAAAAGCGGGGACGGAAATCCAAGGAAGGGAGTGTTAAGTTGAAATTGAAACGCCAAGATGCTCAAATTGACGCGAGAAGTTATTTTAATGCTGACATTGATGAGGAAACACAAATGCTGTGAATGTGAAATGAAAGTTTCTAAATGTAAATAAAGTTGTTATGGAACATGACTTGTTTTATTCTAAGCAAACTGGTGGGTGTTGGTCTTTAAAGCTTTTGAAATTTCAGGATGACAGATTTTCGCCTATTCACTGATCGCACAATGTGTGTGGCCGGACCAAGTCAGTCCGGTAAAACTACTTTTGTAACTCAATTACTACAATTTAGAAATGAGATGTTTAATAAAGAAATTAAAAGAGTTAAATGGTGTTATGGCATATTTCAACCACAACTACATTCTGCACTTCGCCAGAAAGGTTATGATGTGAAGCAAGGGTTACCGACAACTGAAGACATCAAAGCAGGTGACTTACTAGTATTAGATGATCTATTACGTGAAAGCAAATCTTCAAAGGATGTAACTGAAATGTTCATTCAAACTGCACATCATAGGGAAGCTTTTATTATCTATATCACCCAAAACATTTTTGATGGAGGGAAAGAGCAAAGAACTAGGAGTTTGAATACACATTATTTGGCAATATTTAAAAATCCAAGAGACAGCAGTCAGATACATCATCTCAGTAGACAGATATTACCTCAACAACCTAAAGTTCTTTCAAAAATATATGAAGATGTAACTAAGAAACCACATGGCTATCTATTTATTGATCTAACCCAGGAATGTCCGGAACGACTTCGATTTCGAACAAATATCATACCTAATTCCGCTGAACCAATGACAGTTTTCTCGGTTCACAGTTAGTTTTAAGCAATGTACTTTGTTGCCTTATTATTTTCAAACATGTCGTATTCAAAGATGGTAGTCATTCCTCAAGAGGAGTATGTACAATTGACTACATTACAAAGTGCACAGGAAGTCAAAAATATAGATCAACCTATTACGAATCAACTTAAGGAACTAACACAAAAGGATATGGAAATTCAGAAGATTAAGGATCCCTATCGACGAATGCAGTTAGCAGCTGAAAACATTGATGAGAGGCGACAGATTCGTGATAAGTTGCGACGATTTATAACCTTGTCAACACCTCGACCATATCGTGTGCGCGCTGAGCGATTATTTGACTTCATTGATCCACATGTGAAGTTCAATGAGAGAGAGGAGATAATAGATGAAACAACTGGTGATGTTATTAGAAATAGTCACATAGATGACCTTCTGCAATATGCTGTTAGAGATGTAAGGCGAAAACTAGGTGCACCACAAGGGTGGTCATATTTTCAGAAAATTTTATCTGATCAAAATGTACCACACAATATTATTGGAGGACCGACTGTGAATGAGTTGGACAAGGGTCACTTACAAGATGAAACAAAAAGTAAAACACCCACGATGGCGGTCAAGCGAGAGCTTCATGATCCCGATGATCTTCAACCAAAAAGAGCTACTAGGCGCTCAATGCGTGTTGGAAAGGATTATAGTAAATATTAAGCAAATATAAATTAAGCTTTGCTTCTCTCATATCATGTCGCTACAAAAGTTTTGCTGCTGTTTGAAATCTGCGCTCGAAGGTAAAGGAGAAGAGGGAATAGAGGTTGATATCAATTGTGTTAGCAGTTGCTGTGGGAGTAATACGCGTGCAAATCAGAACAAAGACGATGAGTACAGCAGTGAAACTCAGAAAGATTTATTACGACTTAAATCACCCCGCAAGTTTCAGTCGTCCGGAGGTTCTAGCTCGTGCAGCAGGTGTGGGGATAGAGAAAGTCAAGAAGTGGTTAAGGAGTCAACCGACTTACACTCTTCACAAAAATGCGAGAAAGCGGTTTCCAACGAGAAAATATGTTGTTAACAATATAGATAGTCAATGGCAAGCGGACTTGGCTGACATGCAACAGATATCACAGTACAATGATGGCTATAAATACATCTTAACCGTAATAGATATTTTATCTCGCTATGCTTGGGCACGTGCGCTGAAATCTAAACGAGGACCAGAAGTTGAAGCGGCTTTTCAGAGCATTTTCGATGAGGGGCGTGTTCCGCAAAGAATACAGACCGATCAAGGGAAGGAATTCGAAAACTCTCATGTTCGAAGTCTCCTTAAAAGTCATAATGTGGAATTGTTTAGTGTCAAAAGTGCTTATAAAGCTGCCATGGTTGAGAGGTTCAATCGCACACTGAAGACAAAAATATGGCGCTATTTCACTGCAAAAAATACACATGTTTGGATAGGTGAGCTGCAGAAATTTGTTAAGAATTACAATGAAAGCTACCATCGAATCATTAAGATGAAACCTGTCGATGTTACCCCAGATAATGCGATGGATGTATGGCTTCGATTGTATGATAAGAAAGCGAAAAACATTTCCAATGAAAAGAAAATAAATGTTGGTGATAGAGTTCGGATTTCAAAGGTTAAGTCTACATTTGAGAAGGGGTATCTACCTAATTGGACTGAAGAAGAGTTTTTTGTAGATGAAGTAAATACAAAATTTAGACCCACCATGTATAAATTAATAGATTACCATGGCAATCCAATTGAAGGAAAATTTTACTCTTATGAATTGCAAGTAGTAGACAGAAGTGAAGAGGTGTATATGATTGACAAAATAATTAGGAAGAAAGGTCATGGCAATCAAAGGAAATATCTAGTTAAATGGAAGGGATATCCTGATTCATTCAATAGCTGGATAACGCACCAGGATCTACAAAATGTGGAGGTGGGAGACACTCGTAACTTTTAAGCTAATATAGCATGTGACTTCTTACATATATGAGGTCAACATGTCTACTAACTTCAATATCATTCTTCCAAGCAATAGCAACCCCAAGATATTCCCAAGTAACAAACCATCTCTCTACTCTGTTGAATTCGCTAATCCAATTACTCTGCATGGACCCCATGAAGTTGCTCTAACTGAAATTACTTATTACAACGATATCAGTTTGCTAAAGAACAACTATTTTGAATTACATAAAGAAGTACGAGAGAAGGATGATTGCTTTCGCATATTTCAAAATAGTCTACATGGTACATGGGCTTTTCATCATCTAACTTTACATCCGTTTTCAACATCTTTACCATCTGTCCAAAACATGATTAAAATTCAAAAGGCATTTGCAACGTCAACTTTTGATTCTAAGGTTCCCACAATGAGCTTGCAAGATACAGAAAAGGAAATCGGTAGAATGTTTGAACGAATAAATGATCTCTTCAAGCTGACTTTGAATAAATTCTACAAACCAGTCATAAAGGGGTCAACAAAATTGATGAAGGAAGGGAAGCATGTTCTTCTTGTATTAGGTAAGGATTTGAGTCATACTTTTGGGTATTCCAGAACAACTTTCTCATCAAGGTATTGGTACAATGGACGTGGGTGGAATTCGGAGAGGAAAGTCACTGATTTTCAATGTAGAATTGTGCCATTGTATGCATTACAAAAAAGGAGCATCCGAGTAAAAAATAAATTTGAGGTCATTAGAAGTGTTGAAGACTTTGCAAGAAAGTTTCAAGGATCAGTGCCAGAAACGTTAATGACTTGTGAATATAAGAAAGAGAAAGTAACTTTATTTACTGTTGAAACGGAGGCAGAATTTATTGTTTTTACTAAAAAGACACCATTGGAAAAGTCTGAGTCCGCTGTTATTGAATTCGGATCTGAAATGATTGGGATGTTTAAGGGCCTTGAAAGCGCACCTTGGTTGACAGAGTTAAATGATACATTCAAGGTTCAATTGTCCTCTTCTAAACTCAAAGCATCAACAAATGCTTCATGGGATATCCACGTATACAGCGAAGACATATTGGGTGATGAATTGTCTACTTCCAGTGAACTTGTAAAAAGAGTTAATTTGAACATTGAAAGCTTGAAAACGCCATCTGAATTATGTACAAAGTTAAATGAGTTTGGTGTAGATTACCTTGATGCAGATGAATATCACTTTTCTTATGATCCACATAAGAAACGCATGATTCTAAAGTTAGGAAAGAACTCTCTTATCAAGCTGGATAGCGTGTTAACGTCCACATTGGGATTCTCAAAATCAACTATTTATGAAGGCACATCAATAGGCGATACAGCCCCATCACTAGAGCGTGATATAAGTAACTTATACGTCTATTGTAACATTATTGAATATACAAGGGTTGGCGACATTGAGGCCCCACTTCTGCGCACATTTCCTCTCTCATCCGTAAGGAAGCAACTAATCAATCGAGAATTTATTAACACGATGTATGTACCAATGAGCAGAAATGTCATCAATAGAATTGACATATCAATTCATGATGATACAGGTGAAGTAGTACCATTCTGTGGTGGTGTTACTGTTTTAACACTACACATCAGGACACGAGAATAAGGCTTTACGCTATTGTGGGATCTATAATTATCTACAGGACATAATGTCAGGCATTTACAGTGGTCCATCCTATCAGAGCGGCTATCCCGTGTTTGCTGGAGGTAGACGACAAGTTGGAGGAGGCATATTCGGTGCACTAAGACGTATGGTTCTCCCAACACTCAAAAAGTATGGCGTACCATTCATGAAACGGGTTGGAAACAGAGCTTTAGACTTTGGTGCAAATGTTGCAGCTGATGCACTTCAAGGGGAGAATATCGGTGAATCCATGAAATTGCGTGCACAGCAATCTGCCATAGACGCATTAGATGATTTAACAAAGACGAGGCGTACAGTTCGGAAGAAACGTAGGAAGTCAAGACAAGTTGGATCAGGTCGAGTTACTAAGCAAAGGCGTAGGAGAAGTAAAAAGCCCACCAGAGCAGCACGTTCTAAATCAAGACGTCGTGTGAAAGCAAGAAAGCGCAAACGAAATTCCACAGCGACTGGAAACAAGTCAAAACGAAGGAAGACAACATATTTGTAAAGCTAATACGATGCAGAGTATCAATTCGGCTTTGTGTTTCTTCGATTCACCACCTCATCAAACTGACATTATTTCCTCAACTATTGTTGATATAGTCCCCACAACAAATATCGATGGTAACCAACAGCCTATTCAGTTTGATATACCTGGTAATCCTCAAGATTATATTGACTGTCAATCCATTGATTTAGAATTGTGTATACAAATTAAGAAGACTGATGGTACCAATATTGATTCAACTAAGGATAAAGTGGGATTGACAAATCTTCCTATTGCCAGTCTATTCTCAGATGTGTATTTAATATTGAATGACAAACAGATTGAAGGAGGGGATCGAGCATATCCCTATGGAGCATACATAAATACAATGACGCAATTTCAGAAGCAAGCTAAACAGTCACACTTGCAAGTTGCCGGCTGGTATGATGATCAGCAAGGGAAATTTGATGAGGTTTCAAATGGAGGTTTAAAAAAACGAATGGAATGGACAGCAGATTCAAAGGAATTATACTTGAAAGGACCTGTCTATCTTGATTTCCTTCGTCAATCTAGATATCTACTATCACAGGTTAAAATGCAAATAAAATTTATTCGTGCAAATCCTGAGTTCGCGTTAATGGCTTTTGGAGCTACAAACTATCAAATCAACATAAGTAGTGCCGTGCTCAATGTAAGGAGAGTAACAATGAACCCGTCAGTCATCAACGAGCATGCGACAGGATTGAGGAAAAGCAATGCAATATATCCAGTTAATCACAGTGTGTTAACAAACTTCACAATTGGTGCGGGATCATCCTCTCATGCCTACCCAAATCTTTTTCCCACTGCGATGCCGAAGGCGGTGTATATCACATTTGTGGAAAATGAGTCATTTATTGGTGCTTTTGAAAAGAATCCATTTAATTTCCAACACTTTAACGTTAGTAAACTAGCACTCTATCAGGATGGAAAATTTGTTGCTTGCAAAGCTTATGAGCCTAATTTTAAAGAGGGTAAATTTGCACGTGAATATGGTTCTACTTTCACTGCACTGAGCATGTTTAACACAGATGATTCAAATGGAATTACAATGGATATGTATAAAAATGGTTACTTCTTCATTATATACAATCTCACAGCAGATGCAGATCTAGGCGGTGAAAGCGTAGGAGTTACAAAGCCTGGTAATCTACGACTAGAGGTGTCATTTGAGTCACCTTTGAAGAAAACAATTACTTGCCTCATTTATGCTATCTATGATAGCAAAGTTGAAATAACGAGAATGCGAGACGTAACTGTCAGCTATCAGAGATGAGTAACTTAAGCAACATACAAATCTTGAGGAAAATGGGAAATGCTCATCCCTACTCCAAGTCAATATTTCTTGATGTCTTTTCTAGAGATAATTTACCTAATTCAATTCCTTTCTATCCTTGTTCGCTTATCATCAATACGGACAGCAACAATCTTCCTGGTAAACATTGGGTTGCAGTGTACATCAATCGCTATAAAGTGGCTGAATATTTTGACTCTCTTAATCTACCTCGCTTACATGACATTGCATTATGGATGAATAGGTTCTCCTGGACGATTAAGAAAGTTACATCGTTTCCACTTCAAAGCAATGTATCTCTCATGTGCGGCGGTTATGTGCTATATTTCATCAACGAGAGACCATTGAAAAATAACTGTAAAAGTGTTTTACAACTTTTTTCGAAAGACTGCTATAAAAATGATGTAATTCTTACAAAGTATATTGAAACTGTTTTGTAATAAAGTTTTATTTTATATGTAAATATCCTTGTTTTATGTTCCAAATCGTTGGGTTTAGAGGGAAAGCAAAACATGTTTACATTTCAATATGTATTTACAAATATACAGTTCTTTTCTAAATATTTACATAGCTACAATGTAGATTTCACAAATATTTTTCTCAAATCACATAGGATGGGAGGAACATCATTTATGTCTTTAATGCCGGTTATCACAATCTTTCCATTATGGAATACATGAACATGATATGGGTGCCAGTTAGTCATCTGTGCTGCTGGAAATAGTTCCACTTCATAAGTGAGATTATTTGATGATGTGACTTTACGAAAGTCATAATGATAGTTCAATTCACATAACACAGTCATTGTCTTCACTTCCCATTCAGATAATGAGTCACTAAGTAAATTTTCCAACGTAGAATGTAGATATGGTAGATCACCATCAGTGAAGCCACCAACACACTGGATTGTTCCATTTGGAAAGAATAGGATAGTCACATATTTATCCTTCCTCTGTATCCTCCATGTTAACATTGAGGGTCTTCCCAGATGTAGATTCGTTGTCGGCTTCATCTTGTGTTTTATTAATAACCATTGCTTTCGATTGGGAATGTTCCGCTCGATTTCTTGAAGATTGAGTTTTGAGTTTACTTTTGTAGTTAACATGCGATTCACGACTTCCATCCGCTTGATGTCCTCCATCCTTAATAAATGAAATCATATGTGGTAGTATCTCTTTTGTAAAGTTTCTCCATGTGACGTCACTGAAACGGAAAAATCGATAGTCAATATCTTCTCTCTTTGGTGAACAGACGTATAGCTTGACGGTAGAGTCACACTTTATCCATACCTTTTGATCGAGGGAATCTTCATCCGTGTCTTATGGTTGTCAATCAGATCAGCGAAGTCTTTCAGTGAAGGTAATGCGTCAAGGCTAATGCAAACGCCACGATGTTTTCCACCACTATTTGTTATTAAGTGACGAAAGACTACTTTCTTAGAATTTGTTATGTGAATGCTTTGTGAGTCATTTAATTTCCATGTTCTAATGTAATGAGGCATGTTTTCAAATATAAACCTAAATTTATTTGTTTGCATAAAGCTTGCTATTTTACATCTCAACATATCGGAATGATGTTGAGTGCTACGTCTTCAATTCATAGTAGGACTACCTATGTTTTAGTAATTATTTCTACACATCGGAAAGATGTAGAAATTTCATTTTATATTTAATCTACCTATATATTATTAAGCATGACTACGCAGAAATGTAGTGATTGGTTAGTTTACTTTGTTAAATTTCTTAAACTTCTACGTCACCTGTAGCAGGAAGGCATCTCCTTCTCTTTGAAGGTGGGGGAAGACCTAAACTATAGTGTCCATATGGTAGAGATAGATTTTTATTTAACCAACAGCGCTTATCCTCCCAAAGTGAAAGTCCTCGCTTTCTAAATGATTTTGTAGTGACTACGTGATTTGTTGAATTTATAATTGTCATTTCCTCATTTGTATCTTTCTCACTGTAGTACACAGTCCTATAATCATTATGTTGTAATTTTTTAACTGCAGCTCTCTGCACTCCTTTTGCCCGCTTGATGCTATCACAAGTTGAATCTAGATATTTCATTGAATACATTTTTGGTTTTAGCAAGATCATTTCCTCAAGCAACTTTCCCGCACACTCATCCTTAAAACAACCTAATCTGGCTCTGTTTGTTACTGAGTATAGTCGGTGATGACTGTCATAGTTTGAAGAGTCAAATTTTTCACCGAAATATAGCAGTACATCCTCCAGGCTGACAGATGGTGAGGTGTACAAACATAGGAAAAAACTATCGGTATCACCTCCACAAAGCCGCGTTCTATTTATCAGTGGACATCTTTTTAAATCATTGTAGTATAACTGGTACATTTCCAATTTGCTGTAGTCAAGTACCGCCTGACCAACATAAATCAATTTATTCAACATTATTGAAGGTTTATACATTTCCATACCAACTAGATCTTCATCAAATATCTTATGCTGTACATAGAGAGGATGATTTGATAATTTTCGACATTGTTCCACGCTGTTTACTAATTTGAATTTTCTCCTTCGTCTTACATTTTCCATTGTTTTACCATATAAAGAATTATTTTTCAACTTATAAAATGACTTTTCAAAGTTGGTACTTGATTGAGCTCTCTTTTGTGAATTCATATCAATGTACGTTCTCAACCATGGCTTTTGTGTGAACTTTATACCGTTGTGAATTTCTGTGATTTTCATACCCATGGATAAATAAAATTTTAATATTGAATAGTGTACAACATAATTTTCCCTATTGAATTGATGAAGCAAGAGTTTTTTAGTTGAACTGAATTTAGTGTCTGGTCTTATTTTCCTATGTAAATCCTTCATATAAGTTGAGAACATATTTTGCTCTACGGTCTGCATCTCTGGCGCTAATGGGAAATCGGCAGTGTCATCATGTATGTTTGCAGGATATTCTAAGTTCAAATCAAAAATATAGCCAATTTCACCATCATCATCGATAGCTTGTATATTTTCTTCGTTTAGAAAATAGCTTACTTCACTATCACTCAACCATTTAAAATTTGAATGTGGTAGACTCTTACTGAGCGAAGAACCGTAAAGGTTATTGACATCAATGTAAGATAAGTGACGACTTTCATTTGTATTATTTTGTAATTCCGAAATGCGTGCACGTGCTCTGTGAATGTTCGTAAAAGTCATTCCACCCCTTATTCCCCTTTCGAAGAGATTATACATACTTTCGTCTTGTATGTAGTGTGGAGGATCATTAGATGTCAAATTTAAAGCTGAAGTAAAGCTAAGATGTGGAAGGCTAACGAAATGGACAGGATCTACTTCATCTTCACTTTGACTTAGTGACCTAAAAACTTCAAAAATATCTGTCAGTAATAATACATCCAGTTTCAAATATGCAAGCATGTAATCACCAAAATTGTTACAATTGAAAGCAAACCACGCATTACTAGCGTGCTTATATTCTTCATCTGAACAATGTTCACGAGTGAGATCATTATAAAATTCACATTGTGGTGGCAGACATTTTTCTGACAATGTATTTAGACTTTTGAAATAACAGTAGGGAAACACTCCCTTTTGATAAAGAATATCATCTGTTAACAGGGGAAATTCATTTCTTAGTTTTTCTACATGTTCATAAACTTGCAATCCTCTTGCTAACTCACTCAATGATGCACTTAAAAATTGATAAGAATCTAAGAATTTTAACTTGAAGTAGATTGTTTTTCCTTTGTATTCGTTTACAGGGACGCTGGCGGATAGAGTTATATACTTTTCAGCTGTTGCTGCTACTACTTCCAATTTCCATGACTTCTTCTTTCCAATTGCTTTATAGCAAACGATATGACTATCATAATTCTTAAAATTATGGAAGAAGATGGGTAGTTCCCGCCTATTTAGTTTTAATCGAAGATTGCATTTACTGCATATTGTTTGTCTATATCTTCCTGTTAAATGGTCGTGATCTCTTACTTTTATGCAATCATCACTAAATACAGCTTTACATTTATTACAATTTTTTACATTTTTATGTTTTTCTTCTTCATCAGAAGAAAGAGACATTGGTTGCCGGCTTATTGCACGCTGATTATCATATAAGTTTTGAGCTATATTTTCTAGGTGATCCAAGAAGTCCATAATACAATTCTCTCCTTTGAAGACATAATATTTGTTTTCAAATCTGGACTGGAGAGCTTTATGCCAAACATGATAAACACCAACTGCTGCCGGTTTGTGTACTTTATTATCGATGTAGCACTCTATATCTGCATAAACAACTAAAGGAGGACTTAATTGATATTCCATGCTACTTGTGCTTACCTCTAGTTGTTTAGGCATTCTTTCTATTTGTGCCTTTCCACGAACACAAAATTGATAATGTCGCTCCAAAGTTGTCTTATATGTAAACGATTGGGTACATCGATCGCAGAAATGTTTATATCTTCTATTTATTTTTCTATATAATCTTGATAGTTTTCTGATTCCACAATAGTGTGCACGTTCATTGTTTATAATTAGTAGTATATTCACAGTTCGTTTACCAATAAAGTTGCTGCTATATCGAACACCTTTTAGTCCTTTTTCGTAAAGGTGAATGTTGATTTTAATGTCATTATTTTTCTCAAACTTAGGAATATCTTTAATTGATACGGGTGTAGAGATGTCATTCATATTTAGTTCAGATGTCCATTTACTATATGATTTTATCTCATTCCTAGAATATGATACATCATTGTAATGTAGCATTGATAGAACTGAATACAAGAAACAGTCATTTGCATTTGAATGTACATTAATTACAGCCTTCGAATCTTTCAAACTCTTTGGTAGATTAAATACTTCTCCACCAGAAAGTAATGGACTAGTAATAACATTGAATTCTATATTTAGTATTTCATCTATAACCCAATTGCTACCCTTATTTGCAAAAGCTTCAATATGACTTGAGAGACTATTTAAGTTATCTTGGAACCATGTATCATAGTCATAAATATAGTTTGTGGATGATGAAGTAAAGTGTGCGAGAAACGTTTCATCTTCCTGAGGATTTGATCGCACATAACGAATTTGTGCTACCAGACGACCACGTAGTTGAAAATTTTCTAGAAGGTTTGTCACTAAGTTCTCTAATATAGATCGCATACTTAATAAAAAGGAAGTTATATCTACTGTGTGTGCTGATGGTGTGATGTCGTATACACGAGCATGACCGTTGAGCGCGCTTTCGCTGAGACTTACAGTTCCATGATTATTTTGAATATTCATCTCACTATTTGTATTATGCATATTCATATGCTGACGGAATTTGCTTATAGAATTATACGTTTTACCACAGCGGGAGCAGCATTGCATAAAGATCAAACTATTATTTGAAGCGCTGATTGGTACATGTCTAGACGTTGATTCAGCAGTACTAGATTTGGGTATTTCACTATCATTAGCTGAGATACTTCGAGGATTTGAATTTAAATTACAATTACTTGGTTGCTTATCACAGACTAGATTGTGTCGCTTTAGATTATCCTGTCGTTTCGTTTCATATGGACACTTCCTACACTGATAAGTTTTTCCTAACTTACAAAACTTTTCATGGCGTAGCAAATTACTATTAAGAGTAAACGTTTTTCCACATTTAGAACAGACAACCATGTTTATTAAACTGGTGAGGATTATAATTTTGCAGACTATATATATTTTTTATCATCCTATGACGTCACAACGATTACTAGCCAATGACATTTGTTCCAATCTACGATGAAATAAGAAGACAGGACTTGTAACAATTTCTTTTTCCATTTAAAGTCAAAACAAAAAGTAAAAGTAAAAAGTTTACATTTTTTCACACTTGACCCTGTCGCTGTGCGACAGTTTAATATGGTGGCACTGCTCACAGCAGTCGGTCGTGTCCTCCATGTGAGACAGCCTCACTCTTGTGAATTCCCCATCGCGAAACACTAAGTGCATCAGCGTCTCACGCACAAACTGTCGACCACCTCTGGCTACAGAGGAGGACAATAGTAGGTTTGACTGTGTTAAATTTCTAACGGACACAATCAAACCCCTATTCTCCTCCCTGAGCTTAGTTTCTCTCTCCTCAGCCATCTTCAGGCGTTGCTGGCACAGTTTTAACCTCTCTTCTAGCCGCTCATCATTCTCGGATGTATCGTCTAGGTCGACATTGTATTGTTGTAGTAAAGGAGCAGGAATAGAGACTGGAGCAGGAACAGGGATCGGAGTAGGAGCAGGAACAGGGATCGGAGTAGGAGCAGGATCAGGGATCGGAGTAGGAGCAGGAACAGGGATTGGAGCAGGAGCAGGATCAGGAAAGGGGACCGGAGTAGGAGCAGGAGTTCGGTATTGAAGGATCGGTGTAGGGGGCAGCTGAACGCTGCAAGTTGGCGACGCACGGATTCGGGAGAATGATATTTCTTGTGATGCGAAATCACACATATCCTGAAATAAGAAGAAATAATTGTTTACTATCTATATGTCCTTATAATGAGGATAGAGCACTACAGTTCTAACAAAATTGTGAAAATCGTACCTCAGGAGTCAACGGTGAAAAATTGTCCTGAATCGAATTATTTTGAAAATAGATATCACTGTTATAATTTTAGAACAGCATTTATCAAGAGAAATCATGAGATTTAGTTATTAATTATTAAATTCGGTACTTACAAGGGAATGTCTTGCTTCATCCTCATCAGAAGATGTGGGCGACGAGGTGGTTGATGTTGAAGAGGACGAGGTGGTCGATGTTGAAGATTCGCTACTCTCGTCTGAATCCTCCCTCTCATCGGATGAGGACTCCCGTATTGTATAGGGACGCTCCTCATTATCCTCAACGGAAGTTGTAGTCGCAGGTGTTGAGGCGACGCTATTAACCCTGGTCTTTTTCAGGGATAAGGATCTCATTACCTGAAACGGTAGAAAAAGATAGAAGAATAATTGAGTAAATGCATTATGTATGATACATTAAGTGGTGAGAGGAACTTATAATAACGACTATAACAGCTGTACTTACGGGACGTGGGCTACTTGTTTCTTCTACCACACGCATCTTCGGTACCGGTGGCAGAACTTTAAACAGCTGTAAAGAGAAATAACATTATTTTACATCAAAGGTGATTAATTTTTATCAACATGACTTACATTTCTCACTTGAGGTAACTTTTTGTCAGTCTTTTTCTTCGCTTGAGACCTCGGACACTGAAATGTTTTAAAAATTGAATTTACTTCATACATAGCGAAACAAATGTTCTTAACATTATTCATTTTTTTATTTTAAATTTAGCATGTACAGTTATCAGTACTCACCTCTAAATCACTGGATGACGAGTCACTGTCCAGGAATTCTCTTGACTTGAATTTTCTTTTTGTGGGGGGTTTTGTTGGGGGTTTTGAGGGTTCTGCGCATTGACTTAAAACTCCTTCTGCAGCCCTATCCTCCTTCGCGAACAGTCTAGCCAATTTATTTCTTTCGGCTTTCGAGGTCAGGTTAACTCCACCCCTGCCATTCTCCTGCGCACAGGTAGCATGCCGGATGATGAAGGCTTTGGACTTTTCGTCGTTGGCCATTTTTGTGCTTCGCACGTAGGCTCTGCAGGTGAGGCAGTAGACATAAGTGCAGCCCTCCTTGAAATTACAATCTTTATGCCCACTCTTGTTGGCATGACGCACCGGTTGTTTACAAGTTTCACAGTAGTGGAAAATTAATCTTTGACGTGCAATGCTTGCTTGACGAACCATTTCTGTAAGTCATGGAAAACGTTTGTCATTACATTGTCTGTTAGCAAATATGAACTCATTTAAGTAACTATTGTATAAATATTGGAAAGTAATTCCACAGTCATTAATTTTCTGACAGAGATATATATTTTTCGAGATAGAAACCGAAAGTCGAAATGTTGAATTTATCTTGAAAAGGGTTGTTTACATATTAACATGAAATTGAAATCAGCTGATGTATTATTATTTTATTTCGAAATGAAATCATAGAAACGAAACTGTTGTTTTGAAAAGATAAACATTTCTGACTTTGGTTAAACAACTTTTAATTTGTAAATGGTCCACAGACTATCACTTTGAAAACAAAATTAGCATTTGAATTATTTACAAATTTGAAGCACACTTTGGAAATGTTTATGTTTATTTAAACATTTCATCATATAAGCTTGTGTGCTTTATAGGTTTTGAAAATGTTATAATTAATTATGAAAATTAATAATTCTGTTTAATAATATAACATATAGTGTTCCTAACTTAAGATCCAGCCACATGTTTTAAACTATCTGGTTATAAGAACTTAGTAATGTTCCTACTCCCAAACTATAGAAAGTAGTGAATAGAAGAATGTAGAACTCACTTCAGAATTGCAGTTATAAATAGATAAAACGGAGAGACGGAGAACGAGGTCTGCTATGCACACAGAATAATTCAAAAATGAGTGAAGAACGGAGCTCTACAACTTCTTTATATATGATTCTAACAAAGGAACCATGAACAAAGACCGGATGTCATCATAACATCACATTGGTATAGAAAAACAAACTGTTGAATTCAAACAAATCTAAACAGCTGATATATTTTAATGATGAAATAGAAAAGTGCCATCAAAGTCTTTGATGCTAGAGTGGTACATGTAACCGCGAAGTTAAGCCAATTAACATGTGATGAAGATGGATTCCCTGCAGTTCTAAACATTTAAAATTCTACTTAAGTTAAGGATTTCATCTAAATTCAAATAATAAAGAAAAAGTCATTAAGTTTTAAGAAGTTAAATCCAGACTGCATCATGAAACGCGCAAAAATCGAAATTTGAATTTCGCGCCAAATTTCGTAAAATCAAATTTCGCGCCAAATTTCGAAAAATCAAATTTTGCGCCAAATTTAAATTTAATGGCATCTAGGGTTAGGGTTAGGGTTAGGGTTAGGGTTAAGGTTAGGGTTAGGGTTAGGGTTAGGGTTAAGGTTAGGGTTAGGGTTAGGGTTAAGGTTAGGGTTAGGTTTAGGGTTAGGTTTAGGGTTAGGTTTAGGGTTAGGTTTAGGGTTAGGTTTAGGGTTAGGTTTAGGGTTAGGTTTAGGGTTAGGTTTAGGGTTAGGTTTAGGGTTAGGGTTAGGGTTAGGGAAGCAAGAAGAGTATCTATGGCACCCGGAACCCATGGGTAAATAAATTTTCGAGTGCGCGAAGGCCCCCCCGCCGTGTATGAAGTGTATGAAGGTCAAAGGTCAAGGTCAAGTCAAAGGTCAAGGTCAAGTTCATGTGGAAGTTTATGCATTATGGTCATTTCGAGTGATCAAACTTTAACTTTGAAAATTTTCAAAAACTTGAAAACTTAGTTATTTTTGAGAAAAAACTTAGAATTTTTCCAGTTGCATACACTTGCATACAACAAGGATTTTTTCATTGAATAGGTACATATGCTATATCATTCGAATGCTCTTTTCATGCTGATTCTAATGGTGTATTGTATGACACATGTATGACACCATCCGAAGCAGCTATAGCCCTTTGAAAGATAGATAGAATTTAGTTGAGAAACTTAGAAATTGAAATCATAAATTTTTCTTCCTGCATACACTTGCATACAACAGGGATTTCTTCATCGAATGGGTACATACCTTATATCATTAGAAAGGTCTTTTCATTCTCTAGCTGATGATGTATTGTATGCAATATGTATGATATCATCCTAAGGTGAAAAAAGCATTCAAAAAACACTGTAAATCTATTCAAACTTTCATCCAATTTGACTATCATTTGAATTACACATTAATATTCATTTCAAATTTGTTCTAGTACGTTCGGTGCTGTTTCAAAGTCTCAAACAAGTGATTTGAAATATATATCTTCCAAATATTAAACTTAGAAATACTTATAGGTAGCTATTTCAGAGATGAATATATCTATCCCCAGTTCCCATTCAAATCCTATTAGAAATTCGATTTGTGAAATTATAAAAACAAGATTGTTCATTTATGTAAGTGTTATTAAAGATAAAAATTACATATTGTCAATATTGGGGAAAGGAATCTGTCTCTTCAGGTCAACTCGAACACATACTCTTGTCTTTTTGGGGGCACCAGGGCAGCGGCGAGGCGTGGCAGGATCCATTATGCTGAACTCCAGCGCAGTTGTTAAATTCCGTTCTTCAGGCTCTAATCGCAGACATATCCGCTTCATGTTTGTTTTTCGTGGAGCATTTCGAACCTGACTTCCACTACGTGTCTTGACTGTTATAACAGCTTCCACCGGTGTTTCGATGATACTCCTCTGTAGTACCAAACTTTCATCTTCTGATGATATTGGATCAGGAGTTACAGGTCCTCTTACGAACACTCTGGGTTCGCATGGCGATTCCGTCCTTTCAACAGGAGAAGCGGGAGGTGCTGTGACACGTTCCATTTTAAATGTGATTAGAATAATATAGATAAAATAGCTATGGTACTTGAGGATTAGAACCTTTGATAAGAATTGGTACACAACTAGGACTTATATACTTTTCAAACAAAGGAATTCCCAACAGCCAATCAGAGAGGTTCCGATTTTCCCTAAACGGATATATAAGGATGTAATTGTTCCAATTAAGCAAGTTCTAATCCTCGTGACTTGAGTAGACATTAAGAATCTATTACGAATCTATTTCATGATGAGTACCCAGAAACAACTGTTCTGTTACCAAAATGAAAGTCAAGTAATTATGGGTGGATCGTTGGATGCGAAGGTTAATTTGTGTTGCGGATGCAAAGTGGAACTCTGGAAGACTTTAACAGTGACAGCACTCCAAAGGAGAAAAGGACTGTCGGCGAAGTGCCCTATACACGAGTGTGATCACGACTTCACAAACAATGCAACATTCCTCGAATGGGCTGAGGACTTCTTGAAGTTAACGGAGTCCCCCGAGGGACGTGACTTACCTTCTTTCATTTTTTATGGTTAATTACACTTACATTGTAAACCTCTTGTTTTCATTTCGCAAATTCTGTAAATGGGATTCTGATTAGTAAATAATAGAACATTCATAACATAATTTCTGATCTGTAAACGCATTATGAAAATAAATAAAATTGTCATCATAGTCACAATGGCCACAATTGTCGCATTCGAGCAAGCAGTCTCAAAACAAACACCTGTTTAAGTACCGAAATAGATGTTCGCATCCCTATTCTAATTCACATACTCTAATTCAATTTCGGAACAAGCCGTCCCGAATCATTGAGTATGATCTCAATTCGCCTATCAATCGGAACGCGGTTCCTATTTACATGTTCCTATCCATGTTCGCATCCATTCGCAATTCGGAACATGTTCATATCCATGTTCGCATTCGCAATTCGGAACATGTTCGCATTGGCAATTCGGAACACATGTTCCAATCCATGTTCGCATCCACTATCAGTGCGTCCGCAATTCTAACTACTATCGTCGCTACTTGGCTACTAACATCATCAGGACGCTTGGCTAGCTCTACTTAATGAACCAGTTCGTTCAGACGATGTCATTTGTGCAACCATGTTGACTTATATATCTCAAACATACTTATTTTGCGTTCATGAATTATAATGTGTTTTTATTTCGGATTGATAATATGCTTAGTTCAAAAATTGCATAATGCATAATTGTTGATGATTGAATATTTATTGATGATTTGTGAAATGCCGTAGACCAACATGTATTAAAATTGAATTCAGTATTGCAAGTTTGACTCTTGAATGTCATTATCTCACTACTTACAAAACAGTTGTATCATTAATGTGATTCTCATTGACAAAAACCCTTAAATCAAGATATATCAGTTTTAACATTGTGCTGGTATGGTTTTTGTGTGTAAAGCATACCACATTTGAAATCACAGACGAAAGGCATAAAAATGTATACGAAAATATACCAAAAAATATCTTGGTATGCATCCTTCGTATGTGATTGGCATCGAGGGATTTACAGTGTAGGCGCTTTAAGTGATAAAGCATCTTGCACCTTATGTCGCTTACAAATCTAACCTAAGATCTTGAGACCGCGACGTGCATAAAATCTTTAAAGTCTTATCCATCTTACAAATCTTCCGAACGTTCTTCCCCTTGATCTTCTGATTTTTGATCTTTATTTGAAGTCTTTATTTATTGATCTTTATTTAAAGATCTGATTGATCTTTATTTAAAGATCTGATGGATATTTTAGCAGGCTTTGACTTATCAAACATTTTCAATACAAATGGTACATCTCTTAGCCCATGGAATCCTGATGCTATGTTATGCGATAAGATTTCTAGAGAAGTGGCATACCACATGTCCTCCCATACTGAAGGAGTTTTCAGAATGTGTTGCGATAATAACAGAAATAACGCTGTTAACTAACTGGTGGCATTTATTTACCTCAAAACTATTGTTTTCTGCTTTTGTTGGGTAAATTCAAGGCCCTTCGAAGAAATATTCTGAAAATTAAAAAATCGCCACATTATCTATCTAACTACTTTCAAAATATTGCCTATAAACTTCGAGAAAACACTGTCAAACTATATGTTTTCTGAAAGCCAATCTTGCGACGGTTTTGAATATCACAAGGAGAATGTTTCAAATTTATTTATGAGCTTGTCAAAACAAGTCAAAGAAAATTTGGTGCTTTCGGGTTTATGGGCCTCTAGGAACCACCAATTTCAAAAACAATTAATTCAACAACATTCAAATGATACATCCGAAAATTCTCTTTCAGATGATTATAAATTTGTCGATATTTCCTAATAGCAAAAAAATTTAGGTGTTGGAAAAAATACGTATCCGTAGATTTATGCCAAGTTTCCAAGTTGCTGTCGCACACTGTAGCTGACTGATTTTGTGAAGAGGAATGACAGAGAGGGACTATTTCAAGTGCACTGTTTTCAAGGAAATTATACATTATGTTAATGCTATTGAATTCATATCGTTAGCAATTGAAAATGAGACTGAACATCACTTTGAGTAGAACTTGCATCTATCAGGTAGTTATTCAGAAGTTCACCATCACTTGGCCAATTCGAGGCTGTTAACTTCATTTGAACGAATTTGAATTATTTTGCAACAATTCTAAAAATTAGCCTAATAAAGACAAAAGTGCAGAAAGGTGTATTAGTAGTAGAGAGCGTTTATTCAAATTCAAATGGGAATCGTAGCATTACATCAGTCATAATACATCAAAAGAGAGAAAAAAAGGAATATGCAGTGCATAATCTAAATCAGAAAGTTATCAAAGTTATTGGCAATTAAACATGATTACGGAACAAAGGAATGCATAGGTCTTGAAGTCGCACAACACGGACGGCGAATTTTTCCACTTCTTGGTAGACGCGTCGGGATCAAATCATATAGAACATGGTCAACTTGAATCTCGCATTTGTGTAAGAACTTAAGTACACGAGATTTACGAAGGGATGATAAGTCAGGTAAAAGAGAACAATCACAATGACTACCACATATAAGTTTGTGTGCACGATTCTGAAAAATGTCAAGTCGTTTCCTTATCTTAAACGATAAGTGACAGATCAAAGGAGACGCATATAGAATTACAGGTTCAACCAAAGTAAAATAAACGCTTATCAACTCAATGCGTGGCAACACGGTCTTCAGAACTCGAATTATATACAAACGTCTAGAAGCACACTTGGGTATGACATCGAAATGATGATCCCATCTTAAATCTGCAGTCCAATGAACACCAAGAACTTTCATCTGGCAAACAGTTTGTATGGTTGGGTAGGATGGGTCAAATGGCAAGGATTCAACTTTAGGAATGATCATTTGTCGGGACTTAGATACATTCAAAGTCAATTTATTATCACAAATCCAACTACAAATAGCTGATACATTATCATCACAACATGGCAATGGTTCAAGTAAAATAATATCATCAGCATATATAATGATCTTATTTGGAGATGGCACATTCAAAGAGCCCATAAAACTGGCGAACAGGTAAGGGCCCAAGATTGAACCTTGGGGAACTCCTGCTTCCACAAATTAGTACTGCTTTTTGATGTTCTTTGACGTTCGCTGTCTTCTGAAAAGTTGACAATCGTCGACAAGACTGACTAGTCACGTGACTGAGAAACCATGCATGTGCACATTTCAAAGCAATCAATTTGGCCTCATTATTTTGACAATCGGGCGATGATTTTTAAAAATCGAAGACATTTGGATCTTAGCTGTTTTGGCATGAAAATTAATTAATTTTTCATAACAAAAAAATATCTTCGCAAACCTCCAGTTTTTGACCAAAGATATCTAACTACCATGTCTAAGGTATTCCTTCACGAATGTTAGTTTTTGATCATTCTCAATAACACGACAAATTATACACTGTTAAGCAAAATGATTCG
Source organism: Prostheceraeus crozeri (assembly GCA_907163375.1). Classification (NCBI taxonomy): domain Eukaryota; kingdom Metazoa; phylum Platyhelminthes; order Polycladida; family Euryleptidae; genus Prostheceraeus; species Prostheceraeus crozeri. Next base: position 56,024 of record CAJQUW010003196.1, read on the forward strand.
CCCCTATGATGTGAAAAGCTTTGTGTAATGAAGGTATGAAATTAGCGATGTACATAGATATTCAGAATTTTATCTTGTTCATTATAAATGATTTATCTAGGTAGAGCGGAAAATTAACTAATAAAGACGTTTGATGTTAAAAAGACGTTGCTAAATATATCGATGTTCGCACAAAATCTGTGTGAGGTCCTACAAATGAAGGTTCGTGGTCTGGATGGGCACAAGAGAAGAACACAAAAAGAGCAAATTGCATAGCAAATAGCACTGTGACTGCGAGTACATTTCACAGATGCCAAAACGTTTTTCTAGAAAAATGAACTGATAGTTGAAGGCAGCCAAGGTAAATGTAATTTGTGATGCTATAAATAATCATCAGATGACTTGCTGATCGGAAAATCTCTGAAAAATTGAAAAATTCCTCATTTTCATTGACACTTTAATTGCAAACATTCTGCAAGAAATTTCATATAAATTGACACATCAGCCAAATGTCATCGAATTTTGTCTCATTAATAAAAGCTGACAGAAAGCATCGCAGGGATCAAGATAGGAATAATCATAATGAAGTTGGGAAGCTGAAACCAACTAGAAATTGACAGAAGTGCTGAATCTAATTACATTGCCTGTATACGTTTAGACATCATAGCATGTTCAAATTTAATGAAATGGGAACATGCAGATATATAAATGTTTTAGCTGACTTTGATAAGTCGATTATCTGTATCAACCAGCTGTGCGTTAATTACTTCATTTCGCGCCGCCTCTTTATTCATCAGAAGTCCATGGTTATGAAGCTTAGTTCTGGATAGGCCTTCAGTACTCCACTTGTAAAGATGGAGGGTTCCAATAGGTGGTGAGACAGCTCAGTCGCTTGCTCAGGGCCGTGCAGATGTGTCCAGGGTTCGAGCTTGTCCGCTTCGAGAGGTACAACTGCTGTCATCAGATGTTACTAGCCCCAACCTGATGAGAGTTGTGAATATGTGAAGGCTGCTCCATCTCTAGGTTTCTAGAATGACTCCGTGCCTTGGGTGGGGCAGGGATGAGCAAAGAAGATGTGAACACTTTCGAACGTTGAACATGGACCATGTACGTAATGTAATGATGCAGGAAAACCACACTTTATAATAAGAATGTTTATTATCGACGCGTTTCGGCCGACAGCACTGCGACCATTATCAAGACGAACTGGATGTGAAACATGATTGTATTGACACTGTAACATGCAAAAATTCAAAATTCAAAATTAATCCGCTTTTATTAGTTCTGACCGTAACTGCATGAGTTTTAATTCTGGTTTTTCTTTCGTTGATCCTCTCACCTCAATCAGAGTTTTATCGTCTATTTAATTTGCACCTTATTCTTAGTTCTGTGGTTTTCTGGCTAATTCTATTTCTATGTTTCGTTCTCTCTTATCTCTATGCCCTCATGTGTGTCTGTTTTTCACTTTTGTATGCGACCTTGAATTTTGAATTTTTGTATGTTACAGTGTCAATACAATCATGTTTCACATCCAGTTTGTCTTGATAATGGTCGCAGTGCTGTCCACCGAAACGCGTCGATAATAAACATTCTTATTATAAAGTGTGGTTTTCCTGCATCATTTACCAGAAAAAGCTATTTTTTTCATTCTAATCACGTAATGTAATCATCTGGCGCCCTCCTCCATTCTACGAGTGTTCTTTATTCCGGCGACTGGTTGAACGTCATCTCATCGAAGGCTGTTTGTACCTTCATTCCGAAGAGTTCCAAGCCGCTCTGAAGTACGCTTCGGTCTCCCGGTTTACAGCCGTCATGCTCTGCTCTGTGCCCTTTCTATGATGTCCCCAACGACACCAACGAGGAGTGTTGGAAAAATGTACGTGTCCGTAGATTTATGCTAAGTTTCCAACTTGCTGTCGGGCACTGTATATTCAAATAAACTGACGAAACATTTTTATCCAAGAAATCTTGAGCAAATGCGCAGAGTAAGTATAGTAAGTGGAGTAGCAACTCAGCATTCAGTTTCGATTTCATCAAATGAACATGACTTGAGACCCAGCCCCAATCTGTGAGTTATGCAAATTTTTACACTTTTGGAGAAATGTACACGAATCTGACTGATCATGATAGCAATGCAGAAGAAAGAATAGTATTCCACAAATCATCCAATTCATAACAATTCTTGGAGAGGTAATATACACGTAGTTTGTTAAATTAGCAATTCGATGGGTTGCCATTGACTAAAAGCTCAGCTTCACTGCAAACCGTAGACTGACAATTATCCTACAAAATTACTGACAAAATCAGCCGACGATTGTCACCTCCAATATTCTGCGATATCCGACGAATTTGTAGCTTCTCCATCGACATCAAATCAGATGTTTTGCATGCAAATTGACTAAACAAAAACTGTTGAATGTTGATTGATTTTTTCGATTAGTGATTGCTTGACTTTTGGGCAATCTGCTTTATTGTGTGGCAAAACCATGATTTATTTTGACATAATTTAATTAATTACCTACATTTTTGATAAAATTTAAGCTATAATTCATTGCTATTCATTTTGTCGCTTTTTGTCAGATATTGTAGGTGTTCAGTGGCAATCATCCTACAAGAACTAGCAAAGACCGACAAAATAGATTTTGTAGGATAAATGTCTGTCAATTGTCAGTCAACGGTTTACAGTGTGTACTACAATAAGATTATTTTCTATTGCGTGATGATATCAGAAACTGCCAGCAAGTGCAAACTGTAATCAAAGAAGCTGATGACAATGAACTTTACAACATGTAAATGGGTCCACATTATTATTCAGATTCAAGAAATGACGCCTTGTGAATCATAAAATCATGCCGCTGAAAGTTGAATTAAAGCGTAAAATAAATTCACCCGACGCGTTTCGTCTACACAGACTGTGTCTACCGTCGACACAGTATCTGTAGACGAAACGCGTCGGGTGAATTTATTTTACAATATACATAGAAGTGGCAAGTTGGGAGAGATTTTTTCTTTGGTTTGGCATTCATTATGACTGACCTCCTGCACAGACAACTATATCAATAAATTAAAGCGCCATCTAGCCCATTTAGCGTCAGTGTAACGTTTTCGCTACAGCACTTTTCGGAATCTACTGTTTTCTCCAGCTTGCGACATATGATACAATTGTTTGATTACTATACATAATTTATCACATATTTTCAGGTAAGCAATCGCCAATTCAATAAATTAATACTATTTATTGCTTATTACTATTGTATCTTATTATCTTATCACGAAAGTAGACAAAAGCTGGATTTAAAATCTGCTTATATAATGGAATACATAGTGCATGAACGTTCACATGTAATTTACTTTCTTTCCATGTGATTTGCGTGTTCTCATTATTTACGAAATACCGAAAATAGCAATCAATGCTTCCTCTGATATTCATTCATGACATGGCGTGTCACGTTTCAAACCGCAACGTTTTCGTAACTCGTACAATGGCGTAATCTGATATACAAATGTTAAATATAGCAACAGTGTAAACGGTAGTGACAATTGTCAATTTTCTTCAAAACTGAAGCTCGTGGAATACTGAAAATGAAAAATTTAATTGGAATATTGTATTCTTAGCGTATTCTAAGTGTGTAGTGTCCCGTAGCTTTCCCGTCACAAAACCAACCGAAGTTGATGATTCCGCGCTGATAACTTCTTCTGTTGATTCTGTGGTGTTCTGGTCTAGCCCTCAGAGACCTGAGGCCACATTTTCTATTTCATTTTTTATGCTGACGATATATCAACCACTCAAGCCCATACAAAATCATCATTTTTGACAGTGAATCTGCATGTGTTATTTCATTTCAATTGAATCAGTAGAAGTATGCCAGACAGGCCAAGGGGGTCCACTGAACCCCCCCCCCCACAGGTCTCAGAGGGTGAAGAAATTCCATCACAAAATTTTTGTAATTAGATGAAAAATGATTTCGAACATGTCCACGATGGTGTATAAAGAGTGAAAGTCATTTATTCATTGTTTGCATCATGCTCGTAGATGTGCAATGTGTTGGAAGATCGCAAAATGTGAATATTTTGCTTCTGCACATGATCTCGCGTGACTGGTTGGCCTATATGAACAACTCGACATAAATCGATGTCCGAAATGAAAGCTATCATTATATTCATAGTTGAGCACCAAAAACTGATTGATGACAAACTTTTCACAGCAGTAATGATAAGTTTGAGATCTCCACAGCTGTTTTTGGTTCTAGAAGTACAGGAATTTTACTCATTTTAGGTCTATTTCTGATAGCTTTGGATAAAATTTGAAGGAATGTACAAATGGAAAGGATTAGCTGCATGAATTAAATCAATTTCATCAAAATCAACTATTTGAGGCTTTATGGTGACAGAAAATATCGTAAAGCCGCCTCCTAGTACAAATGATGATGTACTAAATGTGGTTGACTTACAAAAACACCATATTTTCGCACGTGTTTACTGAGAAGGCTGAAAGTCACTCAAGGGATTCGTTATACCGACCTGCTACACGCAAACATCATTGTTTTACTGAAAATCAACTTTCCTAATGTTTTGATATCGATTTAAGCAGGTAAACTAAGAATATGTGAAAGGGATCCACTGGACCCCCCCTCAGGTCTCAGAGGGTGTGAAAAAGCTCAGGTCTCCGAGGGCTAGAGCAGGAACCATCACGCCGCGCTTTTATTTCTTTCCTGCAGTCGAGTCCTTGGAGATTCAATAACTTCTTTTTCTGGCAATTGAATTTGCTTTGCTTCCTGTAGACTTGACTGAAACCAAACAGCCGTCACAGACACTGGACAGAATTAATAACAGTGATACAGAATGAATTTCACTACAAATATAGACAAATTTGAAGTTAGTCTCAACGGTCAGCAGATATCCATTGAAGTGGTTGATAAATATAAGTATCTAGGAATGTGGATATCGAAAAATAATATACATCATTTGGAACAATTGATGGCTAAAGGTAAACAAGCAGCTTATCTCACGGCTAAACAACTTAAAGAATTTGGACAAGTTTCTGGTGAAATTTTGAAAAAATACCTTTGAAATGCTGGCACTGTCTAGAATGAAATACTGTGCCGAATTTTGTTTTTTCAATAACCTAAAGTGTTTGGATCAGATTCAATACCAGTTTCACAAACGATACTATCACTTAAAGTCGACTACACCAAATTATTGCTCAATTGGTGAATTTGGAATACGTCCTATGGATATTCATTTCTATATAGCTGCAATCTGTCTTTGGATAAGATTAATTACAAATGATGGAAATAGCTTAATTAAACAGATATATAATGCTATATATCTCAATATGATATCAAATGGAAATGAGAGTAGATACACATGGTGTTGAAGAAAAAACAGATTGATTACAAAACTAAACCTGTCAAAGATATGGGATGAACAGCTAACGGCTGATAAAAAAGCATACTTGAGAATTACAAAAGACCGAATATGTCAGTATAACAGGGAAAAATGGATATCTACAGCAAAAAAGAGCCATTCTGGTCTGACGTATTTAGAACTATGCCAGTTTGAGGAAACCTTGAAATCATATCTGAATTTTGATATCGATTGCAATGATATAAATATGTTACAAAAATTTAGGACAAAAAATCATAAATTAGATTTTGTAACAGGCGGTCATAGAAACAGATTGCGATATGAAGAACGTCTTTGTGAACTTTGCAATGAATCAAAAGTGATAGACTTTTTGATAGAATGTCCATTGTATCAAAATATGCGGCAACAAATTGCACCATTGTTATGTTACTGCAACACGATAGTTGAATTTCATTAATTAATGAGCATTTAAAATCCATCGCAAGATTTCTAAAAAATGCCAACGAGTGACGCATGGTCATAAAACAAAGAATTCACCGCAAAGAATCTGAAATCTAAATAAATGCTCAATTATTGATTCCTCTCCTTCCTGATCTGCTTAATTTTTTTCTGCAGCACTGACTGCATGCTGTATTGGAATGTATTCAACCCGACCTTAACATCGTAATATTGTTTTCCAATGTTTTTGGAAATAAACAACTTTTGACTTTTGATATATCGTGTGATGATATGCCAAGTGGTATAAAATTGGCACAATGGAATGTATACAGCTTTTGTCCTACTGGTGAATACAATATGACACTTAATCAGCTCAGAATGACATTGGAATTTGGCAGAAAAACCTGTCATGTGCTTGGTGTCACAGAAACATGTCTTAGTCAAAGTTATCAGGATAATGAGATATCAATCACTAGATATCACAAGCCTCTAAGGAAAGCCCGAATTGGCAAAAAAGGTGGTGGAGTATTCAAGAAACATTTAACTTTAACAGAGCGAATGACTCGGAAGACGAAATTGTCGAAGCAATATGGGCTGAACTGAAGTGCCAGGGTGGAAAATCCCTCCTAATATGCACTGTTTATCGATCTCCTGATGATCTTTATCGGTGTGGTTGGATGTCTTTGATAAATGCATCGAAAAGGCCTATTTGGAAAGCAAGAATTTAATCATAATGGGATATTTCAACATCAATGATTTCTACGGAAATGAGGATTTCAAAAAATTGGATAATTGTTTCCAACAGTATTCTCTTAGACAGACAGATAATAAACCTACAAGAGTAAGGAAGTCTACTTCCTCCATAATTGACCATATATGGATTTCTCACGACCTCCCAGTCAGAGATGTTAAGGTGCCAAAATTCGGACTAAGTGATCATTTTTCGACATGTATATCTGTTACCGGCAAACTTCGTGGTGGTAACGGTCACAAAACAATAATTTATCGTTCATATAAAACTTTTAATGCCAATTCCTTCAGGAATGACCTCAAAATTGTACCATGGTCTGTCATAGACATATATGACGACCCAAATGACGCCCCTACATTATGCCATGTATTGGTAATTGAAATTATAGACAAGCATTGTGGCAATAAGAACAAAAGGAATTAAGAGAGATTGGCAGCCCGAATGGTTCACCAAAGAAATCAGTGAAACTATTCGAAAGCGAAATTATCATAAAGCAAAGAAGGAAGACGAACATTACCGCCTATATCGTAATAAGTATGTGACTCTAATTCGCAAAGCTAAGAAAGATCATTATGTCTGATAGAATCTAGTGCTACAAATACGAAACAACTATGGAATCATCTGAAAGGCTTGTCTCTATCTACTGAATCAGTTACTCCAGCCACTATGATGGTAAATGGCAACGCCTCAGAAGACCCCAACGAAATTGCCAATGAGCTAAATAAATTCCCAAACATAACCGTTGAGGAAACGATGAATACTAATAAATCTCTTTAATAGCGCTCGCAAGATATGCTCGCAAGCGCGCGTGTCTCCTGTCCGCAAAAAAGGAGATGTGAGTGAGCTCGAGAATTAGACCTATTTCCGTATTACCAGTGAGTGGCGTGCAAAATCATCGAACGACATCTACATAATCATCTGTATCGACACATTAACCCTATGTTACATTCTTCTCAATCAGGATTTATCCAGTGTGATCGGTCCGGTGTGATCGTCACCTGGCAGTTTTTTTCAATGGTGCAGTCTCTAACAAGCTTCAACTGGGTAGTGGTGTGCCTCAAGGGTCTATACTTGGGCCCTTGCTCTTCATCGTATTTGAAAACGATCTCCCATTACATTTTTCTACAAGTAACGATGTTCACATGTATGCCGACGATACCACAATAGCGGCAACCGGAAAGTCCACTTCACAAGTCTTCACAATGGTGAGAGAAGCTGAAAGTTGGTGTAGCGAAATTGCATGGTTACCAACCCTGAGAAGACAAAAAGTATGTTGATAACAACAAGACAGAAAAGACAGCAGCTGAGCACGGCAGACACTCCAGTATAGAGAATGGGAATGGAAATGGTTGAAAAATGCAGAGTTTTGGGGGTCATCATTGATCATGATCTGACTTGGAGGGAGCATGTCGACCATGTGTGGAGACGTTTGAGTGGCTATATCGCAATGCTTCGTAGAATAAAGCAATATCTTCCCATTCATGTATGTGTATCTGCAGCAACTTTTTGCTGGAAAGAGACAGAATAAGGTTACTCTGTCTGTCACGCATGGCGAGCTACAGATTCCTAAAGTGAAGACAAAATTAAGGAAGATGACAGTTTTGGTTCGTGGTCCAGAGCCATATAACTTGTGTCCTAGAGGCATTCAAACTCTGTTGCATATTTTAAACGCCGTTACTTTGCTAATTTTTTTTGAAGACTTTTGACTTTTGACTTTATAATTGCTTTTTATTGAACCTCCAAACTTGTATACCTTTTGCCAAAGCTGTTGCCTCAACCAGCATAGTTGCTCGCAATCCTTCAATATCTTCTCTCAATCAACATAGCTTGGCATAACTTCCACATTTGTGGACAATCTCTTTATAACTATCTGAAATCGGCATTGCTGTTGTCATAACCAGCACAGTTGTTGGCAGTAGATAAGATATCTTTACTTTTAGCTTGAAAGTGACGGATATCATGATTATCAAAAAGATCGGGAATCACTGCCCATGTGAGTATCGTAGTCTATTTTTAATTCAAATATTTTTTGCCAATATGTTTTTTAATGTGTCCAGCAAACATATGATGTAACAAAATGGTGCATCAAGTCTAAAATTGGTGTATAGATCATCAAGTTAGTATGCCTACTTTATTGTTTACTTTTAAGTTGATGAAGTTGATGACACCCAATTTTATGCTCGATGCGAAAGATGAGTGGCAGTTTCTGGCTTACTCTGATTTTCATTCACTCAATTTTTAATACTTTTTTTGTATGGTATCTTCTATAAGGGAAGAAATTTTGTTTTTACCCCTATTTGAGCTGTGTCCCATAATATCAAGATTAATTTAGCTATGTTCCGCCATTATGCGGTTTATTTATAAAATAACGCTGCTCTAATGCCTATATATGCAAAATTTTCAGATATTTTTAGCCATTTAACATTTTGTGAAACAATAAATTACATTAAAGAGTTTATTAAAAAATATCTTAACTCGACGGAAGTTAGGTAAAGTCAGGCAAAAATGCTTTCGCGTTCACGACAGCGATCGATGTATGTCAAGCTATGTTCAAACCAACTGTGGCACTTCGACAAAGTTATTTCGTTGATGTTGCTCATGATGAATCTCTGCAAAAGTCGGAGTTGCTGAAGAGTGATTCCTTCTTCAGTCGCTAACTGCCGGTTGGAAAATTTAAGTTGCAGTTCTTGTGAAGATAGCTGTCTTTTTACTGCACTCTTAAGACATGAGATTGCATTCTCAGTTATGTTGAGGAATGGAGAATATCGGGGGAGACACTTCACATCATGAATATCACTTAGAAATGGACAGTCGCGGTGGGAAGGAGCGTCATCTTGGATGATGGTTATCTCATCATCCTCCAATATCCTCCTGCTCTAGTACCTCTTGAGGATCGTCCTAAATTGCGGGCCGTCCAAACGTTGAACCCACATTCGTCGACGTATATCAGGTTTTTGGTGACACCCGTGGACACCATCCATTGAGCATAGACAGCTCGATCCTCTCTAACTTCGGAGCTGTTCCACTGAAATGGAACAGAACGCACAAGTTTCAGAGTGATCAAGGCGCCATCCAAACTGCGCCGAATTGTTGTTGTTGAAAACGCTCGGCCAGGATATTTGTTGAGCAAAAACTATTTCATTTCGTCTAGAATTGCTGTAGGTTTATCTCCCAAAGAAATATTCTTTGGAGGGGGTGCTCCAGTTGGCAAGGCAGTACGTTCGTTGGTTCGTTTGAATTGCATTATTATGCGGTAGGCCGAACGCTGACTAATGGACAGTGCATCGGCCAATTCAATATAGTCACGACCTTCTAAGTATGCATAAATCAAACGGTCACGATCGATCTGGGTGATTCGTACGCCTGGGATTTTCGATCAAATTGATTTGAAAATGACATAAATCCCTTATTATGCAACGTTTAAGGTACCATAGCCAACTGCGATAGAGCAATGATATCTGTAATAAATTATTTACTGACAACAAGTGTGATGGTTTTGCCAACAACTATGCCAGTTTAGAAGACTTGGAATTCCTAGCTTGTCAAAATGGTGCTATGATATGTAAATGTTTCCATTAGAAATGATAATGACGCAGTATGTAGAAATCTAAAATTTGCCAACAACTGTGCCGCTTGAGACAACAGCTGTGGCAAAAGGTATATTTTCGGTATGGGGAATATCTCGTATTACCTCGTGCTACCAATGTCATCCTCAGTAAATAAAGAATTTATTATTATTAAGTCCATTGCTATAGTATCTTCCTCAATATTAGACTTGTTAGCTCATGTATGGAAGCAAGTCAAAGAGAGTTCAAATCTCAAGCATTCCCACTTATGGCCTAATCATAAGCATTGCAGGGTGCCAGTTCGCGTGGGCATAGAATACAAAGATGTCCTCCGACTTGAATAATTTCAATACGAAACTTCTTTGGTCTTAGACGATGCGTCTCGCCCTACTTAGACACGCCAGCGGCTCGAGATGGCCCCAACTGGTGTAAAATATCTATAAAGGCTAAACTTGATTGTATCAACCTACGTAGCTATCTGAAGACAATACCCAAGCTGTTGCTAACTATGAATCAAGCAGTTACTGAAATATGCAATGGCCTAATGCCGACGATTATTGTGTTTGACTGTTGCCACAAAATTTCCAGAAGTAAATGCTTCATCAGAATTATGAGACGATGATGAGTTGAAGATGAGTATACTATACTGTGAAAAAGTTTGGAAACACCTTGATGTAAACTTACTTTTTTCGATGTTCTCTAAAAATACCTTATAGAATCTGTTAAATGCAAGCTCACTGGTAATCTATGTCAAAAGACATTTTCCAGAATGATTTCTGAATATATTGCAATCTGTACAATTGTTTCAAGTGTTTGTGATTCAATAGTTTGTATGCCTTCCATTATTTTTTAAGCAAGCAGAAATACGACGTGGCATTGATTCGATCAAACCTCGACAGTAGTCGGAATCAGTGTCTTCAAACCATGCACGTCTAACGCTATCAACAAGCTCACTATGCGAAGAGCAACTTTTCTTCGCGACGTAACTCTTCAGTTGAATCCAACAATGTTCAATCGGATTAAGATCCGGTGAGTTTCAGGCCATTTTTCTAACCATTGAAAACTGGAGGAGGCAATCCAATCACGAACAAGTTTAGCGGAGTAGCAGGAAGCGCCGTCCTGTTGAAGAATACTTGTATTTCCAATTGACATGAAGTAGGGGACTTTTTCCTGTATAATTTTAAGATAGTCGGAAGCTTTGAGTCTTTTGCCTTTCGGAACAGGACGGCGCTTCCTGCTACTCCGCTAAACTTGTTCGTGATTGGATTGCCTCCTCCAGTTTTCAATGGTTAGAAAAATGGCCTGGAAACTCACCGGATCTTAATACCAACATTCGTTCCCACAGGGACTGGACCCCCATCAGGTCTCAGAGGCTGTAGAAATTCCCATAACAAATTCTTTACTATCAGATGAAAAATGATTTTGTGGTTGTCCACAATGGTCCATAATGAATGAAATTCATTTATTCAATGCTAACATCATGCTCGTGTATGTGGGTTATGCTAGAAGATCGCAAAATGAGAATATTTTGTTTTCGCATATGATCGCACATGACTGGTTGGCATACATGAACAAATCAACATAAATCAATGCTCAAAATGAAACCTATCATTATATTGATGGTTCAACACTAAAAACAGACTGTTGGCAAAGTTTTCACAGCAGTAATTGATGAGTTTGAGATCTCCACAGCTATTTTGAGGGTCTTAAAATGCAGCAATTAATGTTCAGGTTTATTTCCGATTAATATGGAAAATTTTTAGAAATGGCCGAATTTAAGGGTTATGTTGTATGGTATCAATCAATTTTATTAAGATCAACTATCAGAGGTTTTATGGCGACACCAAACATCGTAAAATCGACTCCTAGTACAACTGATGCTGTCCTAAATGTCTTTGAATTACAAAAACATCACATTTTCGCATGTGTTTACTCTCAGACGATTACTTATATCTCCTTGATACACGCAAACATCATTGTTTTGCTTAAAATCAACTTTTCTAATTATTTTATATCTATTTAAGCAGATAAACTAAGAATTTGTAAAATGGGTCCACTGGACCCCCTCATGTCACAGAGGTTGTGAAAAAGCTCAGGTCTATGAGGGCTAAAAAAGGGATTAGCACGGCAAATTAAAAATGTTCAAAATTATTGCTATGAAACCTGATGTCTAAATATTAACTATGATACAACGAAAATCATGTTATATAACGGCGACATAAACAGTACAAAGAATTCAATATCACCAGGAAGGAGAATGTACATTCCACTGAAGTAGTAGATGAATACAAATGTCTGGGTGCATTCTTTTGAAAAAAAATGACAGGAAGCATGTTGAAGTTTTAGGAAGACTAGGAAAAATATCAGCATGCATAACAATAAAAGGTGTAAGAGAATTTGACTATTTTGATGGAGAAATGGTTTGAAATATTGACAACTTCAGAAATGAAATATGCAGCTGAATTGTATTTCGATAAAACCTTAAAGAATTCAGCAAAATGCACATTATTTCAAAAAATTTACCATTTGAAACGTACAAGGCCGACGTATTGTATTATAGGAGTTTCAATTAAATTGAATCAATTAGCTTGAACTATAGTACGCGAAATAGCCATACAAAATTGATAAATAATCGTTTAAATGAATATTTTAGACAGCAATGAACTGAAAGTGCAAGAAATAGCAATCGAGGTTTAAAATAATTACAACTATGTCGCTTTGAATGCAACCTAAAACAGTATCTCAACCAAACAAATGATGATAAAATATTCATACCTTTTTTAAAGATGAGAACTTACAACCACAACCTTATCACTGATTCAGTCGATTCTGTCTGATATGGTCCTAGAAAGAATCAGGTATGTTTTGATGTTAAACGATTATAATTGATATTGAATACAAAATCTTTCGGTCTGTGTCCACAGACCATCTTCAGGCAAAAAAGAAATGCAGTAAAGGGTTAGTAGTGCTATATGAACAATTCAAACATAAAACATAGTTTAACTTACTTCAAGTAGGGGCTTGGCAAGATATGATAGGCAATCAATCAATGAAATATTAAGATGAATGGTGATGATGATATACATAGAAGTATATACATAGATATACATAGGACTTTCTATGGTATTGTTAATTTCTATGATGATATGCGACAGGTAATACTGGGCTACAATTTACCAACAGCAATAGAAATTGACGTGACTAGTAGTTTAGGTCAGATCACAAAAATATAAAAGAAATAAAGTAGGTAACTGCATAGGAAGAGGTTAGTAGAAAAGAAAGTTTCGATAACTGTCGAGCTCATTTTTGTTGTTAACAGAGGTCTGCAATTTGTTGATAAAAAATGATTCACGATTGAACGGATGTTAGTATTGTCATTATCATAGGCAAGAATTGACGACGCAAGATTAAAGTTCTTGATGTGACAGTTTTGAATGTGTTTATAAACTGAGGATGTTTTTGTTTTTAAATGTTCCTTGTAGCGATGGTGAAAATTGTACCGATGTAAAACTTTTTACACTTGCTGCGTGTGATTTGGCAGATTCTTTTTTCATTACACAATTCGTTCTTATTCAAGGGTGAGAGTATACAATTCCTTGATGAAGAAACGTTTTTATGTTTCAAATATTGCCAAATGGCTTTATTTTTTCTTGTTAAACGGACATTTTTGTTATTTTTTTCGAAAATTTCCTTTTATTCTTTTGTCCATTTTGTCCGATACATATGGAAAAGGAACGTATAGAGGTTGTTTGTTGAGCCACTTCGGATCGTTCTTTCTTTTTCTTTTCAAGTTGTTGACTGTTGAAATATGAATGATTTCGTCATTGTATTCATTTCTTCTGAGGATGTCGTCAAATTCTCTCTCATGCTTTTTGTATTATGTACACTGGAACATCTTTCTGATATCATTTTCCTTTCATTTACGATGCAATTGATTTTGTTGCTAGTTGGCACACTTGACTTAAAATTCACGAATCTATTTTTCTTCGCTTTCTATAGAATTCGAAATTAGGTTGTTGTTGTTGATTTATTGAAACGGTGAAATCAAGTGGACTCAGGGCTTTTTCTATTAATTTCTGGGAATTCAATCTCGAATTTTATGCATGGATGTTGCGATCTCAATAGTTGCAATAAATCAAGGTCTTCATTGTTCACTAACGCAAAGAAGTCATCAACATATCTTTTGAATGGTGGTATGTCATCAATTGTTCGTAATGATACGATTTCTGTTTTTCATTTTTGATACGAAAGCAGAAACCAGCAAACTGAAAGGGAATTACCAATTGGTAATATTTTGATCTGTTAGTAGATGTTGCCATTAAATTGAAAAAATGTATTGTTCAATATGACACGCAATAAGTCTTCAATTTGATTCAGAGAAATGCCTTTGATGTGAAGGATGTTGATTTCTTCAAGTTTGCTGATTATTGCTATCCAATTGTCTTCAATTGGAATAGACGTGTACATTGAGCAAATATCATAACTGTAGGGAAAGTTCTTTATTGTTGGCGGTCTCAATCAGGGCCTTTTCACTTTTTTTCAGTCGCTTCTCTTGCTGTCGAACCGTGGTGCACAACAACGTGTCAGACATCATTTGAGAGCTTATTCTCAGGTTTTATATAATCTCTGATGAACATGTACCGTATTTCTTTGAAGAAGAGACGCGTCTCTTATTTTTTTCAGATCCCTGATTGATGCGTCTCTTATTCAGGGGCGTCTCTTATTTATCAAATGTTCAAGTTTTCATTCTTTCATTAGAAAAAGATGTCTTAGTTTTTTGCTACTATTCTCCTAGGTAACCTTTGCATTCCTCACTTAGGCCTATGTCATGGGCAAATTTCGCCAGTAATTTTTTTACATATATACGCTTCATCATAATTCAGATATTTTGGAAATGAAAGGAGTTTGATGTTTTGTAGTAGCATATCTTGTAGACTCATCTAATACATTCATATACCAGTACATGTTGGCCACTATACATGTAGACTAGATCTGAATTTACCGAAACGAAAATACCGATTATCAAGTAGTATCTACAGCAAAAGTTACCGACCGGTACATGACTCCAAATGCAAAGGAAGCTACCGTATAATTCCTCCTTAAATGGTAGATGAAGTAACCTTAAGTAGGCCTGCATGTACATATGTACAACATGCATGTACGTATGTACAACAACAAGCAGCCTTATATATTATACAATATTGGTCATGATACCCGGTATTTACTAGTAGACTGACTTATTTCACTAAGATAAGTAGGCCTAATAATCGCTCAGGCGGATGTAGCTACCACATTACAATAGCCTGCATGTAATATGTCTATAGCAGTCTATTTTTTGTACATGTGTCTCTTATCCAAGGGCGTCTCATATTCAAAGAAATACGGTATCAGTCATTGTGCTTGCAGGAGAGTGGTCAATATATGAAAATCGTTCAATTTGCAGACCATAATTTTTCAGTTAGAAAACATGTGAGTGTGGAAGTGAATCAGGCACGAGGTGACATCCTCAGACCATCTCAGACGCTCCTAGTCTTTTCCTACGCAGCGTCTCATCAATGGTTATACATGCATATTTTCAGTATTTTGCAACAGGGTTTGTTAAGCTCAACAGAAATGCCACTGAAAATGTCCCAGAGAAAGTTATTTGATTTTCCGATTCCCAGGAAATCCCGAAAATGCATCTCCCGCCAAACTCTGACACTATTCGTGTGGAGGGAAAGTTTCGATGAGAAATCATTTAGTTTGCAATTGAATTCATTTATTTGATGTTCTCAACTGCAGCGATAATTGCCTCAAATATCTCTTCCCCACTTGGCTCAATATCCGTCATCCGTGCATGGAATCGAATTGAAGACTTAACGTCAGGAAATACTTCAATGCTGTACGCATAAGTCACATTTGCTATTAATTTGAACCAATCCATTGCTGTTCCAGAAACCGGACCTGAAAAACAAATGAACTAAATGAAGGTGCTTGTCAAATATGTTGTAAATGCATGGATATCTATGTGGTAGTGTTTGAAGTGTGGAAAATTACCAGTAAATTACCAGTGGTAAATTACCGGTAATTTACCGGTAAGATTGAAATTATATTACCAGTAAATTACCGAAACAAAATTGATCATTTTTCAGGGTTTCCTCATTATATTTTGATATGACAAATTTCCCAATCCACTCACAATTCTCAGGTAGTCTATGATAAAGAATTTAGAGTTTCTTAAAATTACTAAATCATAGCTTATGTATCTAACCTATAAATGTATTCAACCAGGTGTGCATGAATAATTTGATGTTAATAGTTATACCCACAGAATTAGACCGGTCGTCTCTTCTTCTGTTTAACTAGAAAGGAAACATAGGAACATGTAACGTTAATAAAATGGCACAATCTGCTGACATAATACCATAGCAATAGAACAATAAGCAGCCAGTTCGACATTAAATACGCCAAATTGTGCGAAGTTTCAGTAACTGTTATCAACCGGATCACACAACAAAGAGACACAGTCGATGTCAAGTTCTACAGAGAAGTTTGTGAGCGTTTTTTTCGTGCGCCTTTTCTAACATAATTTAATAATGATCTGAGAGCCCAACATTATCGAGAAAACTTTTGCAAATGATCTGAATTCTTCGAAGCTGTAGGAATCGTGACGATTGGATCATTTTGAAGGAATTCACAGCAATCCGCAAGCGACGCACGAAGATTTTTCCTATCTCTGCAAGCGTGTGGCCTTTCCCTAGAGCAGTTTATTTGTCGTCAAACTTTTGATTATTATGGTCTATTTGGATGAAAGACCAACAAACTTCTTAAAAATGTCAATTTTTCATTTCTTAATTGCAATATATACGAGTATGACAAAGAATCAGACGTTGAGTTCTCTCCCGAAGTTTAGTTTTGAAAATTTCTTGGATACGGTCATCCCGTCCACTTATGATGCATGAGGGATTATCAGTCAACCTTTCTTGAAACACCTAGATCACTCAAAGACAATTGATTTAGATGGTGAGTGCTCCATTTCTGCCTTGAGCATGCAAGCTAATCTGATGCAGGAAAATCGGAATGAAATGCGCGCAAGTCAAAAGTTGGAAGACATACTGCAAACGAAGACATGTTTACTCTCAACCTGTGGCCGGCGGTCGTGTCTTGTCTCGTCTGTCATTCGATTTCTGGGAATTCTGCCGTTCTTTGCGATATGAGCATCATTTCTCGTCGACTTTGATATCATGTTTATCCTCGTGGGTTTGGTGGTCTCAGTTCCGCTTCTAGTCGCGTCGTCATTCCAGTATCTATTCCTCATCCTTCTTGTGTTGAGTCACGTGCGCTTGCTGGAGTGATCTGGTCATAGAGATCACGTGTTTCAAGGTCATTTCACATTTGTCGCATGCTTGCTGATTAGCTTAAGTAATCTCTGCTTCCGAAGGCTTTGGAATCCATGGAAATGGAAAATGGAAGAATATAATTTGAAATGCTACAGGCAAGGTTGCTATAGGGCTTGGTTGGGTCACCTCAAGCCAAGCGATTTGGGTTTTGCTGGGGTTTACCCAAAGCTCAAGCAAAACCCAAGCAAGAATTTTCATGACCCGAACCTAACCATATGCCAAATTCTACTACCATAGAATTGCATTCTAGGTGGGCTTGAGCATCACACCCAAGCCCAAGATGGTGCAAAATTCTAGCTACCATAGATCCCATGCTATTATTATGGGCATACACCATAGATAAGTTTACTATACAGGTCAAAGCCTTAATCTGGCTGCTTAGTAACCGAGTCATGCACTGGCACCATGTCTAGGCCTGTCTAGGCCATTCTGTGTCTCGGCTATGGGTAACCGGGTAGCCTATGCATGGGCTTGCTGGTCAGGCTTAGGTTCTGTATCACCCCATCAAACCAAGCGAAATGGTTTTTGGTCTACATATATAGTCGGGCCTGACGAATCTAATCTAATTAGCCTTTCTGATAAATTGCAGGCTATAGCAAAAGCGACGGTCATTATGTTGCACTTTCCAAGTCTAGCCTACCTTCCCTATAACAAGCCTAGGCCTACATTATAGGTTACGACTTCTTTTTTAATTGATTCTTGATAAGCTTATGAATAATGCCGTGGGTTGGGGCTTTTTAAGCATAGACATTATCTAAGATAAGATCCAGTACAGTGTGTATATGCATGTAGCTAGATAGCCTAGATATTATGGGCATGTTTGACAATTTGCCTCTTATTAGTTATCTTTTGTTGTATAGCTGTATTTAGTGAAGTGATAGTTCGAAACCTATGCTTACTTAGGCAGGCCTACGTGTGTGCTCTAACAATGCGTATTTTAACTATTACGCCTAGGCTATAGTTTAATTAGGTCTGGTCTGCCGCACAATGTATCGGTATTTATTTTTATATACCCACAGTTTTGTGCTGTGACTGGGTGACAGTAGCAATATAGTAGTAGGTTAGATACTCAATAGAAAATGTAGAATAGTGTCGAAGGAATAGCACGAGACCAAGAGAGAAAATATTAGACTTACAAAGACTTACAGCAGAAGCTTTACTTCGTCGTTTTGGTTTTGGGTAGGGTTGGGCTTGGGTTTGACACCCAATTGGGTCCCAACCCAAGTAACTCGCAAAACCAAGCAAACCCAAGCAGCAACCTTGCTACAGGCCAAAGGTGGACGTCCATACGAAAAATATGTGCGGTGCATACGCATGTTACAAGGATTTACAATTATTATGGGGATCGGAAGTATCCAAAGAGTATGTTTATCTATTTTTTAAGTAGCAAGCAGCCTATTAACGCTCGCCCCCTCTTGGCGATTTAGAATATCTTTTAGACCAAGCAGGCTATGTCCACCAGATTTCTAGTATCTTCCTTTCTAAGTGTGCAAATTTTGACCGAAGGATGATAAATTTGCCACATTACTTTTAATGTTTTTTATGTTTGGAATATTTTGACTGATTTCAACATATATTCACTTCTAATGCCAATTGTGGCATCAATTCTAATGATTTGAGATTGCATAGAGGATTCTTCTTATCAATAAAATGATATTCAGGAATGAAAAGTTTTGGAATTTGAAGTTTTTTATGGATGTTTGAAATTTGAAATTTTTGTACTCTTAGTTCTGCTTCTAATCAGCAATTATTGAAAATTTTCAGAATCATGTTGATTTTAGCAGATGAAATAACGGAAAACAATTATTTACATCTGTGTGAGAGAACTAAGCGTATTTCAGAAAATGAATTTTCGTGCGATTCAAATTGTGCAAAATGTTTGAATTGTTTGACCTTTGAGTCATCATTTTATTAACCAACTTAACCAGATCTTTCGGTTAGTGAATGGTTTAATAGTTTTGTTGTCATTTTCCAGTTCAAATACTGATTTAATGAAAATTTGTTAAAAATTGGTGGTTTTTCATCTTTGGCCTACACCTCAGCCCAGGGATGACCTTAGAATTAAAAGTGATGCTGTTTTCCTGAATCCCCTTTCAATACATATTTGATAAATAAAATAGATGATACAGATTTTACAACTGATATTAATCATTCGGATATCATCTGTTTAGCGGAAACACATCTTGATTTTGAAAACTCATCATTCATGCTGTAAGAGGAATAATATCTTAGGCGGAAACGTTGAAGGAGTTTCCATGTTTTTCAAAAAGAATGGTGATTATACAAATACAACGAAAGTAGTGTCGCAAAACGGAAATTCAATTGTAATGAAATTATCTAATAAATCTTGGATAGATATTAAAAATAATATATTATCATTTTGTGCCATCGTGACAATCATGAATCGAAGCTTGTTGAAGGAAATTACTAAAAAGGAAATGAGCAATGTAATAATGACCAAAGACCTAAATGGAAGATCAGGCTTTCTGCATGACAATGAATTTCTAGACCTTCCTTATAGACTATCGGAAGACAACTGCTAACAAGTTTGGTAGAGATCTTATTGAATTTTGTAATGATGCCTCGCTTGTGATTGCAAACGGTCGATATGAGGAAGGAAAATGCACTTATAGAACGCGGAATTAATTCTAAGGTGAGCCAATCTGTCATTGATTATGTTATGATATCACAATCAATAAATAATTGTCTGAATGCCTTCGAAATAATGGAACCAAGATGATCACGCACCCATGTGCACCGAAATAAAGATAAAATCACAGAATAAATTTGATAAAAATGCTACTGATCAAACCCTTCAAATGGAATAAAAAAAATGCGAAGGTGGCTTCAACTTTGCGGAATTTCAGTGTAATTGTAATGAACTAATAAGCGATTATTTGACTTTTGACCTCATCAAATACAATGATGTACGAGGGGTGATTGAAAAGTTCGCGGCCCGGTATAGAAAAAAGCATATTTCGCATACGATACATATTTATTTTTCGACATAATCGCCCCTACAATCAACGCACTTAGCCCAACGGTGCTGCACTGCGCGGATCCCTTGCTCATAGAAGTGTGAGTCTTTGGAGTCCAGATACTCCAAAAGATTGGATCAGGGGGGGACGCTTGAAGGCGATTCTTCAATCTATTGAATAAAAAGTTTGTCTCTCACAAATCAGTTCAATGTTTTATTGACCTCAAGTTAAAAAAGTTTTGTTCGTGAATGAAGAAAAATCCAAGTCCAGTGTGAAAGCACGGTTCATGCGCTTTGACATTAGCTTTATATGTTTCATTTTAGTAGATTGCAGCGAAATTTCTTCCTGAAGATAGGGTACCTATGCTGGTGACAGGCATTTTTGGTACATTCTCTGCCTTGAGCTAAAATTTTCATTAAGAACTTTAAACTTTGTTTGATTGATTTGAATTTATGATGACCGGAAAGAGGAGATCCCAAGTAATAAGATGAAAAGCGGTTCTGAACATAAGGATTCTACAGGCAAAAGACACGTTTTTTGACAAATGTTGTTACATAAAATGGATTTACCCATGGCAACGTGATGATATGTGAGGAAAATTGAATCATTATTATGTCATTTAATGATACCATTATTTGCTACACGCAAATCAGAATATCAACATGCGTCTGCATCACGACCGGAGGCATGTGGAGATGATTTATTACTTGTCACATGTCAAATCATGAGAACGTGATTCTATGTCCACATGACAGTGCACGGGTTTGTGCAGGAGCGATGTCGATAATGAGACGTTCGTAGAATAATGTAATTTATATTTGGATTTCACCATGTAGAAGCCATGAATGATTCAGTGATGTTTCAACAAGCAAATATTAGACGTCCACAATGCAGGTGAATTACCTAAAATGTTTGACGTCAAAATTCTGATAATTTTCCGCTATACCGGAAACATCGAGAAAATCATCTTAGGAATTAACCGCATAATGCGAACTTTGATGAGCACAACATTTCTGCTTCTTCAATAGTATATAAAATGATGGGAAATGCAGCAAATTAACTCATATATGTTGAGATGTGCCTTGATTGCTTGAAACATCCATTGTGGTTGGAAAATTCAAGTATCAAAATATCTAGTTGTATTTTGAGATCTGTGATCTATAGGCATGTATGCAGGAAGTGAGGACAATAAGCTTCGGCTGCATTCACTGCCATTCTCAAGTAAAAGATGACCGAGTAAAATTCTTTTTTCCTTAAGAGTGGTTGTGGAATGCAGCCGACATTAATTGTCGTTACATAATGCATACAAGATTATAAAATACTTGATTGTCCTGATTGATAAAGAGTCTTGAACCTGAGTAATAACTACGACTAAGAAATTAGGCCCAAATTCGAGTACTCTTTGAGTGTGAAAATATCAGTGCTCCTTTTAGCACTCATTTGATGAGTTGCAAGAAACAAACACCTCCACTCAATCGAAAGATGCCATGCGACATATCAAACCCGATGAAAACCATGTGCACATCCATCTTAGAACTGCTTTGGCAATTAAACACAAATGCATTTGAATCAATAGAATATGCACATGACTCAAGGCGCATTCGATGAAGTGAATGGAGGTTTACAGGACTCAAAGCACTGTCAGAGATGAAGGGAAAAGCTGGCTTGACTGAAGGCATTGTCGGAGAGGATAGAAAGCGTTGGCAGGACTCAAAGTACTGTCGGAGAGGATAGAAAACGTTGGCAGGATTCACAGCGCAGTCGGTGATGAAAGGAAAAGCTGGTCGAACTCAAAGCGTAATGGTGGAGGATTGCAAGCGTTGGCAGGACTAAAAGTACTGTCGGAGAGGATAGAAAGCGTTGGCAGGATTCACAGCGCAGTCGGTGATGAAAGGAAAAGCTGGTCGAACTCAAAGCGTAATGGTGGAGGATTGCAAGCGTTGGCAGGACTAAAAGTACTGTCGGAGAGGATAGAAAGCGTTGGCAGGATTCACAGCGCAGTCGGTGATGAAAGGAAAAGCTGGTCGAACTCAAAGCGTAATGGTGGAGAATTGCAAGCGTTGGCAGGACTAAAAGTACTGTCGGAGAGGATAGAAAACGTTGGCAGGATTCACAGCGCAGTCGGTGATGAAAGGAAAAGCTGGTCGAACTCAAAGCGTAATGGTGGAGGATTGCAAGCGTTGGCAGGACTAAAAGTACTGTCGGAGAGGATGGAAAACGGTGGCAGGATGAAAGTAGGAGCAAAGCTCGTCGAGCAGCCAACACGAGACGTGACAATGGAGACAGCGCTGTGAAGTGTAATAAATGATGTTTTGGCAATGCAGTGAAGCAGCCCGATCAATGCATCGCTATTGTCCTACATTTGTATGTCCGTCCTTTAAAGTGAATCGTATTGCTATATTGATGTTTCATCATATTAGTACTTAGTAAGCATTTTGGTGCTTCTGTAAATTTAACCATCAGAGACCTGAGCTTTTTCACACCCTCTGAGACCTGGGGGACCCCTTTAACATATTCTTAGTTTACCTGCTTAAATCGATATCAAAACATTAGGAAAGTTGATTTTAAGTAAAACAATGATGTTTGCGTGTAGCAGGTCGGTATAACGAATCCCTTGAGTGACTTTCAGCCTTCTCAGTAAACACGTGTGAAAATATGGTGTTTTTGTAAGTCAACAACATTTAGTACAGCATCATTTGTACTAGGAGACGACTTTACGATATTTTGTGTCACCATAAAGCCTCAGATAGTTGCTTTTGATGAAATTGATTTAATTCATGCAGCTAATCCTTTCCATTTGTACATTCCTTCAAATTTATCCAAAGCTATCAGAAATAGACCTAAAATGAGTCAAAATTGCTGTATTTCTAGAACCAAAAACAGCTGTGGAGATCTCAAACTTATCATTCTTGCTGTGAAAAGTCTTGTCATCAATCAGTTTTTGGTGCTCAACTATGAATATAATGATAGCTTTCATTTCGGACATCGATTTATGTCGAGTTGTTCATATAGGCCAACTAGTCACGCGAGATCATGTGCGAAAGTAAAATATTCACATTTTGCGATCTTCCAACACATTGCACATCTACGAGCATGATGCAAACAATGAATAAATGACTTTCACTCTTTATACACCATCGTGGACATGTTCGAAATCATTTTTCATCTAATTACAAAAATGTTGTGATGGAATTTCTATCCATCAATATATTATATGGAATTAATATCCATGGAATTAAAATCCAGTGGACCCCCTTGGCCTAACTATCATACTTCTACTGATTCAATTGAAATGAAATAACACATGCAGATTCACTGTCAGAAATGATGATTTTGTATGGGCTTGAGTAGTTGATATATCGTCAGCTTAAAAAATGAAATAGAAAAATGTGAGGGTTAAGTTCCATAATTTTGATACTCTTTCATTCAGTACTCAGATTGGAACTTAACTAGGATTTCATTATGTACAGTATATGATGTTTGTCTCAGATGCGTATCGTGCATCAGTCAGCATCATTTCTGTCTGATCTCTAAGGTTGATGTACTATTGAATACAAATCACGATTGGATCGACAACAGATCACCTTTACATTGCAGCGCTGTTGGTTTACAAAATCAGTCAGTGAATAAAATACAATAACAAAATATGAACACAATTAATTCTATTATGTGAATTAAGTTCTCCGAAGGGCATTTAACTCAACCAAGTAAAAATCCTCACACTGTAAAGTTATTCACGAGTCGATGAAAATTGAGGAGTCTAATAGTGATCGACCGCATTATAATTCCCAATTTCCAAGGCTATCAAGGACACCACAGGGAAGTGGACACCATGAAAGCGCAAAATGTGTTGAAAATCGAAGGAAAATTGTAGAACAGTCAATGTTTGCAGATATTGATGGAATGTTTTCTAATTTTTTCAGTTTGAATTTTGGTGGGATTGTGTGAAATTGAGCCGTAGGTTGTTTGTCTGTGCTAGTCGGTTAGCGATATGCAAAAATTTGAATACAAATATATATTTGAATGAAACTTGCATATTCGTATTATTTACACTGTAAAGATACCACACATCAATAATTTTGATGAAAAAGTGACAATATGACATTTTCAGCCAAAAGATTCTTGATTTTGTGACAACTTCACGATTTTACTATTTTTCCAAGTTGCTTTGATGAACATTTGATAGCACAGAAAAGGTTCGTTCACCTCGTCAGAGCTGGAAGTGGGTCAACGAAACTTGACTCACGACCCACTTGACCCACCTGACCCACATGCTGCAAGCGTGAATTTTGTGAGTACAATTTCCTCTCCTGGTATCATCCGTAGTTTAATTTTCATTCAAGGTTCTAGGTCTAGTTTGAGGACTTATAGTATCAAAATTCTTGTTAAGATTTGTTATGAAGATTCATTAACAAAAAAGGTCTGTCGAAGTACATTGAATATCTGAAGAGAATTACAACTATTAAGTTAATACAAGACACCAATACCCTTGATTCCGCCACCGCACTCGCCCGACCTGGGAATCGAACCGAAGTCCGCGGTGGAGACTTGCTCGCACCTTCACTAGGCCACGCTGACGGTTCAAAAGGATTTTCAAGAAATTTCAAAACCGAAGATTCATTGTGTATCAGATCAACATGTGAGTTACCGTGAACATCCTGGTAGGACACCGGCGAAATGCATCGGTCTATAACTAGAGTGCCTTTCACTTTACCGAATATCTAACGGTTGCCCTGCCCTCCCAAATTCTGTTTCTTGTGGTAATTCTTGACTATCATTTTAAGTGCAACCTATTTAATTGTAGAAAGATGATTAGTTCGGCTAAGTTACCCTACAGGCTTAGATTACTGCATTGAACACTAGATACGCATACAAACAATTTGATTTTGGTTATAGGGATAATCAATCTAATAATCTGCTCATTATATAGCAGCATATATTTTACATAATATTAGCATATACGCATCTATTAGGGTGCGGCTGTTCCCCGACTTTTAGTGAGCTTTGAGATATCCCGCCTAACTTCTTGTAAGTGAGGAAAATGCTGTTTAGAATTTTAGTATTTTGGCCGAGTTTTGTAAAAATCTAAGTTGGTCTTAAGGTTCCTCATTGGATTTGAAATTGTAAGCAATATTCACGAAAGCCATCAGCTGAAATAATTTTAAATATCAAAGTTGTGTTTTCTTCGTGCAAAGTAGAAACCCAGTTGAAAAGATCATTAAAAAGTGCATTTATCGGAATTCAGTTATACTATTCAAATGCACTGCAAGCGCAATACAACACTATCATGGTACAACTTAACTTCTGCAAAATCTCATTTCACCCACTCTTTGACCCCATCGATTTGATATGAGAAGACATCCTTCTTCAGCAAATGAGCAAAAGCGAAGGTCCACGGTAGTAATCAGAATTTGTGTATATTTCTCACATGCATGTAAACTCAACGTTTATTCGATGAGAGCTTCGCTAGTTTAATACTGTCCGTATTACTCCACACAATGACTCGTTCATTTACAAAGTTGCTACAATTGATAAATGGATGACCATTTTCACAATCACTTGGACAGATGGAATTCACTGCGAATGTTTGAAAGAGATTAATGAATAAAACTTTCTGATTAGGGCATGATGGAAATTTCTGATGTAATGGATCATTCGAAAACAGATGAGAAGCCAACTTCCAACAAAGAATGCATGTATCATAACAGAATTCCGAAATATATTGCGTTTTTCTCATCATCTGATGGAAGCATTATATTGTCAAGAGATGAAAAAGAGTCACTCAACCCAGAACAGTCAATCAAGTGGTCCGTGGATGTCTCAAACTCACTTCCTAAAGCGTTGGCTGAAAAGATATCATTGCACTTATCAACGAATAACATTTAATTTTCTTTTCTTTCTCTAAAAGCTGTCGTATAGATACCGTATTTCCTCTATTAAGAGCCCTGGGGCGCTAATTTACAAACGAGGTTTTTCAGGGGGGCGCTTATTTACTTCTTCAATTTGGATAGAGGCTCATATTAGAGGTAGGGCTCTTAATAGAGGAAACACGGTAGGCAATGATTAGAACCAGAGAGTTGGAGTATCCACCCAAAGCGTTCTTCCAGATTATCAGACGTGATATACCCCAACAAAACGCAATTAATTGACACTGTGCCAAGAAATATCTGCTCAATTCACAAATTGACTTCAATGATGAAATGATAGCATCAAATGAAAGAGAATGTCTGTATTGGGAAAGGTTCTGCCAGTTCATAAAAACGCTAGCAGTTCAGTTATGAAACTCTTTGTATTGATGATGGTGAGAAGATGTTATTGTTTAACTGGGGAGCTAATTTTATCGATCTACCAAATTCACAAATTCAAATGTCTTTCAGATGCTCAAAATTTGTTTCACGATCTTCTGAGTCGCTAAATTTGAATTCTTTCCTTCTCTTCCGATTGTTGAACACGTATCAACAGTCAGGAATATCGACTGGTTCTCAAAATTTGGATTATCAATGGAAGATTGAATTTCACCTTGACACATGTTTCAGGATTTTCTATCTGCGGAATGGTTGTCAACATTGATACAAACAACCTGAAAGCCAATTGCTTGAACTTCATGTATTGCCAACTGATGCGATTCATTCAGTTTCTCTATTGGTGCGATCTTGACAACGTCCCGATATCCTCCTGTGATAGAAGAGATATCATGAATACAAATCAGCACGTACTATGCTACAACTGTCAGAGGTAGTCCCAAAAAAGTTTTTGTACAGTGTAGATTTGGTCTTTAATGAGCACAGCGTATCTCTGAAATTGATTTAAGGACGAGATGAACATGGATAGATATTTTGTGATATCGTATTGGGACATGAGTTGGTTTATTGTCTGCATGTGACGCGCAGTTGGAAGAAAGAATCTATTGGAGGATCGAAGTACTCGGTAAGCAGATGGACTCGCAAAATAGAACTGATAAGACGCATCAAATTTGATGAATGTTTCATAAGAATAGATGGATCGTCTATTGAGGTCCTCAAGATCCTCGGCGTCTTTTTTCCAAAGACTTATCGTGAGATTGCACTTTAAATCTCTTTACTCTAAATGCTGTCGATCTATGTCGATTGTCAAAAGGCTTCTTTACAATTGCAATTCGGATGGTATTTTATGGCAAGCCTATACTGGTCTGTTGTTGTCCCATATTACTTTCTGCTGGCCTGTTATTTGTGACCTCAAGCGTTCAGATTTCTATGAACTTGAAAGGCTAGATAAAGTTGTGAAACGTTGGTGCAACCTTTCCTGTTAACCGTTCCTTGATGTTGTGCTCAACAAAGTTTGTGTACGTCTTTTGCGGAAAATTGTTTTGAATGTTGATTGCCATCCTCTCGACGACTTTTTTTATTGTGAGAGAGACCAATAATAGTATTCGTCGTCATCGAAAATGGTTACCCCTTCACCGCAAACAAGCATTGTTAAATTTTCATTGTCATGATGCTATGTGCAACGTTTTCATGTACCGCTCTTTGTACTGGAATAAAGTCATTTTATTATTATTATTATCATTATTGGGAAATTGCTGTGACGGGTGAGTAGTCCTTAATTTCTCGCACAAATATTGTAAGGACTCAATTTAGACATATCCTGACAATATCCAGGCACAGAAGTAGATACATAGTAGCATACTTAATGGCATTTCTATGAACTTTCTATGATACTGTATTGTTAATCTCTATGTGTCCAGGCCACTATTATAGCGACGTTTATGTCCTATCCCATCCATTGTATGCCACGGTAGGAAGAGATAGAAATTGACACAGATATTCGTCTCCTTTTGACTTTCGCAGTTGGCCAAGCCCACATATAGCAGAAGCGGCTGACATCAGAGATTCGTTGAATATCAACGCAACGGTCAGATTGTAGGCAGGACTGTCAAGTGATAAATTCGTCAAATGAAAGTACTATCTACACTACTCCACTCTTCACGAACTAAATATACCGACTGTGTACGTTTAACGAGCTGTCCCTGTTCCGGTCAGAATTCAGGTTCAATGGAAAATTGAACTTCTTGCCCGACGAGACTAGTTCTGACCGTGACCATCAGTACTGAGGAAAGTCATCTTTATACCGAAACACGCAGACCAAGAAATTCTTCTCTGCAAATCAGAACATTATCAACCAATTTTATCAGTTCATTGATATTGAATCATGTCACTCTTTTATGAAATAAAGTTGATCAGTTGATTTTAACTATTACCAGCAAGGTTGGGCCAAAATGTGGGTCAAAACCCAAAACCCAAGTTTCAATAAATGAATAGAATCAAGTAAGCGAAGTGCATCTCTGTATTTTGTACTAGAATAAAGATTCTTCTACAGGCCAAAACTTCTGTTGGGCTCATGAGAAGTGTGGGAGGGAAAATGTTTTGCAATAACTGTATTAGCAGCCTAAATACATGTATGACATTACAAGCTTTCCGTTAATTTAACCTACGCTGATATACTGACTAATTGAAGATCTTTGATCTAATTATGATTGAATTGCACATTACTCATAATAAAGCAATTGTTTTCATTTCATCATTCAGAAATATAAACAAACTTGATAATAATTGTAGCTGCGCAGTAAGTGCATGGCTAAACATATTTAGAAATCGAATTTGGAATGAATTCATTTTTGGAAAACTGTTGGCTATCACAGACTGTTTAGGGGTGCGAAGATAACTGCGAAGATACGAAATGCAATTCTACATACAACTGTCCAACGTATCTTCTGGATAAGCTACAGCGTATTCAGAGCAATGCGGTAAGATTAATTATGCATATTCCGAAATATGATCACCATATCGTGTCATCTTTCTGATTTACACTGGCTTCGTATCAGACAACCGATATGTTTTAAAACTTGTGTCACTGTGTAAAAGATTCTTCAGGGCTCTTGTCCGTCTTATTTGTCAGATCTCGTATCCGTATATGTTCCTAGGCGATCGTTGTGTTCATCTGATGACCGAATTATGGAGTCTAGTAATTATCGGACTCGCTTTGGAAGAAGATCATTTTCCTATGCTGCACCCGTATTGTGGAATTCCATACCCAGAGACGTGAGGAACTCAGCATCCCTACACTCATTTTAAAGATCTTTGAAGACATACTTTATTTCTTGCAATCGCTGACGTGTTTATGTTATTTTGTGTACATGTAATGTTGTATAATTTTGTTGCGCCATGAGCTCACCAAGTAATGGCGCTCTATAAATAAATATACAGTTATTATTATATTTCCCTAAAATTGACACTACAAATGGAAGTCAACTTTATAAAATTTTGCTTTATTCAAAATTCTATGATCAGTACTCATCACATAGACATGCTTGTTAGAACGATAAAAAGGCATTTTATGTAAAGTATATGTATATATGCATTCACACAATGTCATGGCTGTTCAATGATTGCAATATACAGGGTGTTCAGCAAAAAAATGTAAGGATTGCAAATCGCAATATTTATAGCTCGTATAGATGGAAAAAGGAAGTTATTTGAGCTGATATTTCATTCGTGCATTAGTTTGCACGAGTTAGATTCAAGCTTGTTATTCATTTATGTCTTACCATTGCATTGAAACATAGATATCTAAACCGAGATCGACAATATACAATTTCTTCAATTAACAGCATCTTTATTGATTTTTCTTCAAATTCAAAAATAAATATCTAATCCGAGATCGGCCGCATAGCCTAGCATTTGTCGTTCACTTTTCAGAAATTCACATCGAGTCCGATTGCTTTTGGAAGTGCTTCAACGATTTGACACGTCTCAGCTTTCCGACTTTCAAAGAAAAGTAATCATCTTATTCAAGACGATTTCTTGGGAAAGATCACTGAGAGACAATTCCATGCAATGACGTCTGAGCTACAACAAGAAGGCGAAGAGACTACAGGCATTCTTAAGATAGCACAGGTACTTCTACCACTCGTCGAATTGTTAGTGACATGGCTGCAAGGCCGCCAGGAAGTTCAGTGTCACGAGAAAACATCTAAGCCAAGGATCAACAACGAACTTCGAGTTTCGTCGGAAGCAATGAGAAACATTATAAAGGAGTCCAATCTGAAGTGCTATCGACAAATTAAGACTAGGTCCCAACTGTTCAACACAGACATACCGAGAAGCACGTGAAGAAAAATGCCAAGCCCCTCGAGACCGCTATCAGCTTGTGGTTTTCAAATTAAGGAAATTTTGGTATCCATTTGCCTCTAAATTCTAAGAAAGAGAATTTGCAAAGCAGTTGAAGTAAAGGCCGAGATATGTGAAGAAGACTGGTTTAAATGTTCTTAACTATTGCAGATGGAGCATTCTTTTAGATGGCCTGCAGAGAAATCGTTGGATAATAAGATCAGCAGAGGATCTCAAGGACGTTTTGACGACTACGTGGAATTCCATTTCACGAGAAACTTTACAAAACCCTACAAAATCGTGGATCAAAAGTATCAATCAATGCATGCTAGCACGGGGGAGTCCTTTCGAGCATATACAGTAAACGTGACATATATAGTGATTTCAGAAATTCGTAATGAAGACATTTAATAAAGTTTAATTTTTTGTTTTAAAAATTTTAAATCACCTGTGGTTTTTTGCTGTTTGTTCGATGTCTATGTGTCCACTCGAAGCATCATGGATCGAGGTAGGCCATGGAGCATGCTTAAAATAGCTTGAATCAAGACTGAATTTTCATTTGAACAAACTCACGAAGGAAATAACAGTACAATAATTTGATGAGTTTTCTTTCCAACTGATAATTTGCAATCCTTACGTCTTTTGCTGAACACCCTGTAGTGTCTCGCATGCTTACTGGTACATGTGTACTTCAAACTCTATAAATTCTAGCAACTGTGACAGGAATAGCCCACTGTTTTTAAGTGCTCAGCCATAAAAAACATATTTATTGCTGTCAATATTTGGCACTACTGCAGTTTAGTGCACCCTCTTTTACCCCTACTGCAGTTTAGTGCACCCTCTTTTACCCCTACTGCAGTTTAGTGCACCCTCTTTTACCCCTACTGCAGTTTAGTGCACCCTCTTTTACCTCTACTGCAGTTTAGTGCACCCTCTTTTACCTCTACTGCAGTTTAGTGCACCCTAAAATGCATGTGAGAACAACATGATTTAATCAACAGAATGAATGCCGTTCGTTCTTCCCTATAGGTATAAATGAGTGTCTTTGTGTCTTCGTGTGTCTTCGTCTTCGCACATTACACCGAGCGCGCGCTTCGGTGTAATTCGCGTAGTCATCGTTTGCGGGAGAATGCGCCGTTGTTTTAGGGTGCACTAAACTGCAGTAGGCGCGTTTCCGTCTCTTTCATAGAGGGTGCACTGAACTGCAGTAGTGCCCAATATTTATGTTTTCTGATAAACTTCTGAGAAAATTGCTGCACATCGTCTTAGGTAATAGGCCTGTATGTCCTAATATCGAACTGCACAGCAGAACTTTGTGTAATGATTGACAAGATGTGGGGTAGTAAACCACATCAAAGATGCAGACTTTGGACAAACACGAAACATGGACCTGCTACACAGGCATACATTCATAAAGATCTGTTGATTATACGTGCAATGACTAGCAGGCCACTGACGCCATAGTTGGTCTACAGTGTTATAAATAGTGAGAGAAGGCATATGGCGAATAGGGTCTAGGCTGTGACGAGTTCAGCAGCATATACAACACGCTTAAAGCAATCCTTAATCCTTTGGTAGTTGAGTTGATTGCATTTGATAGATGTTGAGAATGATGCCTAGCTAGTAAATTTGCATGGATTCTAATAAGTTTTTTTGGCTTCCTTCATTATGTTGTATTTCGATATACAGGTAAAGTATTCAGGTGAAAATGCGAGTGATGAGAGTGTTAGTGACTTTGATGTGAAAATTTCTGAATGCGTGAAGGGATCACCTTGAGTTGTTGGTTAGAAGCACGCTAGATAAAGTATAGTGGGCCGCTGCGCTGTTGAATCAATGCAGTGAGATGTCCGAGTAGCAAAACTTTTTCGCAGAAGCATATTATTTCTATGTATAGAAAGTTTGATGTATCTAACTGCCTGTAGAATCAGAATAAAGGTCAAAGGTCTACTGTTGATAAATAATGGGGACTCGAAACTTTTGAGAATAACATGGCCAGTTTGTCTTTGCAAAACTAAAGCGCAGCGCAGTTTTACATACACTATGTAATGAATTCGCTTGTAATCTGAAGCAAACAACAACTGAGCAAAAGAAAATGTCTCTGGAATTCATCGGGTGATAGACAAACTCTCATTGCATCATGATTATAATTAATAATTAACTTAAGTAGGACGTGACATGCTATACTCTGTGCTTAGTTTGCTTCTGGTCTATCAAGATGCAGTATGATGTATCTAAAATGTATCTGATGCATAAATGATTATCATAATGTGAGATTCCATCCGCGCATGAAGTACAGAGACATTTTCCATTGTTAAATTATTCTTTGCTTCAGATTATAAGCGAAGTAAAGTCACATAGAGCCCAACTGCTCTTGCAATCTTTCACCATGTAAATAACAATCTAGCATCCATATTGTTAATAATGTAATCAATCTATCATTTTAACACACACATGATTCATGCGTGGATAGGGCTTCATATTTGATTTCACTATGTAGCTTACGACCTAAGAAGTGGAACGTCTCCAAAATATGCAGAATTTTATTTTTGAAATGCTATTTAAGCATGAAAATCCATAATTCTGAATAAAAAGGATTCCTTCATTGGCAGTCAAGAAATGCATTGTGCGCCTGCTGTTCATTGGTCCGCTATTTAGTTCAGAAGATCTCTACGGAGGAGACGCAACGTGCGCGTCAGGAAAATGCCACAAAGTAGTGAGGGTAAAGATCAATATAATCACTCACCCATCATATCCGATGGTCGGCAAATCTTGAATTTCCGTCTATTGACCTTGTACAACGCATCATTGCTTATTCTTGCTACGCGAATCTGAAAGGGTAAAATACTATTATACGGTACAAGGCACGCTTTTTGCCAGCTCAAACTGGTTTTTACAAGTGACAAAAACCAGACTAAAATAATACTCCGAAAAATCAGTCTTCACGATGTGATCGACAACACGTTGGGGTTTGAGTATGATAGTCCGGCAGCCAGAACGAGTTTCTGCAGGGACCGAGGACGAAAGTAGTACTTTCACAGAATGTTGTGCACCTATGCCTACTGCGAATCACCACGTCTGCCGAGTTCTATTGAGTTCCTCTTCTTGTCAGACAGGATCAAAGAAAAACAATGCGACGTAGATTGCAGTTTTTGGGTAAAATGAAATTTTGTATGTTTTTCTCTGATTAAACAAAACGCACTGAGCTGAGTGTCACAATTTTTGACATGGAGCGTCTTCAGGTCAGTTCCTATGATGTGCATGTGCTTTTGTCATGCATCTAATCGGCAATGTATGTGAGAATGTGGTTGAATGTGGGTAAAGTTGCTCAAAATGTTTGTGTTTGCCGACATTAAGAGGCTCGCCAAATCTAGATGGATTTAGCTTTATGGACAGGGTTGCATGAACATGAAAGGAAATCACCTGAAGGCATTCCATGTCAAAAATTGTGACTCTGGGCTTAGTATTTTTTGTTTAATCAGAGAAAACATAGAAAATTTCATTCTAGCCAAAAACTGCAATCTGCGTCCCATTGGATTTACATGTGTTTTTCTTTGATCCTGTCTGACAAGAAGAGGAACACACTAGAACTCGGCAGACGCACCGATTCGTAGTAGGCATAGGGTGTACATCATTCTGTGAAAGTCTCATTGTCAGCCTCGGTCCCTGCAGAAACTCGTTCTGGCTACCGGACTATGAGGTGCACATCATTCTGTGACAGTCTCATTGTCGGCCTCGTTCCCTGCAGAAACTCGTGCTGGCTGCCGGACTATGAGGTGTACATCATTCTGTGAAAGTCTCATTGTCAGCCTCGGTCCCTGCAGAAACTCGTTCTGGCTACCGGACTATGAGGTGCACATCATTCTGTGAAAGTCTCATTTTCGGCCTCGTTCCCTGCAGAAACTCGCTCTGGCTGCTGCCGAACTATGAGGTGTACATCATTCTGTGAAAGTCTCACTTTCGGTTTCGTTCCCTGCAGAAACTCGTTCTGGCTGCCGGACTATGAGGTGTACATCATTCTGTGAAAGTCTCATTGTCGGCCTCGTTCCCTGCAGAAACTCGTTCAGGCTGCCGGACTATGAGGTGTACATCATTCTGTGAAAGTCTCACTGTCGGCCTCGTTCCCTGCAGAAACTCGTGCTGGCTGCCGGACTATGAGGTGCACATCATTCTGTGAAAGTCTCATTGTCGTCCTCGTTCCCTGCAGACACTCGTGCTGGCTGCCGGACTTTGAGGTGTACACCATTCTGTGAAAGTCTCATTGTCGGCCTCGTTCCCTGCAGAAACTCGTTCTGGCTGCCGGACTATGAGGTGTACATCATTCTGTGAAAGTCTCATTTTTGGCCTCGTTCCCTGCAGAACCTTGTGCTGTCTGCCGGACTATGAGGTGCACATCATTCTGTGAAAGTCTCATTGTCGGCCTCGTTCCCTGCAGACACTCGTGCTGGCTGCCGGACTATGAGGTGTACATCATTCTGTGAAAGTCTCATTGTCGGCCTCGTTCCCTGCAGACACTCGTGCTGGCTGCCGGACTATGAGGTGTACATCATTCTGTGAAAGTCTCATTGTCGACCTCGTTCCCTGCAGAAACTCGTTCTGGCTGCCGGACTATGAGGTGTACATCATTCTGTGAAAGTCTCATTTTCGGCCTCGGTCCCTGCGGAAACTCATGCTGGCTGCCGGACTATGAGGTGCACATCATTCTGTGAAAGTCTCATTTTCGGCCTCGGTCCCTGCGGAAACTCATGCTGGCTGCCGGACTATGAGGTGCACATCATTCTGTGAAAGTCTCATTTTCGGCCTCGGTCCCTGCGGAAACTCATGCTGGCTGCCCGACTATGAGGTGTACATCATTCTGTGAAAGTCTCATTGTCGGCCTCGGTCCCTGCAGAAACTCGTTCTGGCTGCCGAACTATGAGGTGTACATCATTCTGTGAAAGTCTCATTGTCGGCCTCGTTCCCTGCAGAAACTCGTTCTGGCTGCCGGACTATGAGGTGTACATCATTCTGTGAAAGTCTCATTGTCGGCCTCGGTCCCTGCAGAAACTCGTTCTGGCTGCCGGACTATGAGGTGTACATCATTCTGTGAAAGTCTCATTGTCGGCCTCGTTCCCTGCTGAAACTCGTTCTGGCTGCCGGACTATGAGGTGTACATCATTCTGTGAAAGTCTCATTTTCGGCCTCGTTCCCTGCAGAACCTTGTGCTGGCTGCCGGACTATGAGGTGTACATCATTCTGTGAAAGTCTCATTGTCGGCCTCGTTCCCTGCGGAAACTCGTTCTGGCTGCCGGACTATGAGGTGTACATCATTCTGCGAAAGTCTCATTGTCGGCCTCGTTCCCTGCGGAAACTCATGCTGGCTGCTGGACTATGAGGTGCAAGTCATTCTGTGAAAGTCTCATTTTCGGCCTCGTTCCCTGCGGAAACTCATGCTGGCTGCTGGACTATGAGGTGTACATCATTCTGTGAAAGTCTCACTTTCGGTTTCGTTCCCTGCAGAAACTCGTTCTGGCTGCCGGACTATGAGGTGTACATCATTCTGTGAAAGTCTCATTTTCGGCCTCGTTCCCTGCAGAAACTCGCTCTGGCTGCTGCCGAACTATGAGGTGTACATCATTCTGTGAAAGTCTCATTGTCGGTTTCGTTCCCTGCAGAAACTCGTTCTGGCTGCCCGACTATGAGGTGCACATCATTCTGTGAAAGTCTCATTTTCGGCCTCGGTCCCTGCGGAAACTCATGCTGGCTGCCGGACTATGAGGTGTACATCATTCTGTGAAAGTCTCATTTTCGGCCTCGGTCCCTGCGGAAACTCATGCTGGCTGCCCGACTATGAGGTGTACATCATTCTGTGAAAGTCTCATTGTCGGCCTCGTTCCATGCAGAAACTCGTTCTGGCTGCCGAACTATGAGGTGTACATCATTCTGTGAAAGTCTCATTGTCGGCCTCGTTCCCTGCGGAAACTCGTTCTGGCTGCCCGACTATGAGGTGTACATCATTCTGTGAAAGTCTCATTGTCGGCCTCGTTCCCTGCTGAAACTCGTTCTGGCTGCCGAACTATGAGGTGTACATCATTCTGTGAAAGTCTGATTTTCGGCCTCGTTCCCTGCAGAAACACGTGCTGGCTGCCGGACTATGAGGTGTACATCATTCTGTGAAATTCCTCATTGTCGGCCTCGTTCCCTGCAGAACCTTGTGCTGGCTGCCGGACTATGAGGTGTACATCATTCTGTGAAATTCTCATTGTCGGTCTCGTTCCCTGCAGAAACTCGCTCTGGCTGCCGGACTATGAGGTGTACATCATCCTGTGAAAGTCTCATTGTCGGCCTCGTTCCATGCAGAAATTCGTTCTGGCTGCCGGACTATGAGGTGTACATCATTCTGTGAAAGTCTCATTGTCGGTCTTGTTCTCTGCAGAAACTCGTTCCGGCTGCCGGACTATGAGGTGTACATCATTCTGTGAAAGTCTCATTGTCAGCCTCGGTCCCTGCAGAAACTCGTTCTGGCTGCATGCCGGAATATGAGGTGCACATCATTCTGTGAAAGTCTCATTTTCGGCCTCGTTCCCTGCAGAAACTCGCTCTGGCTGCTGCCGGACTATGAGGTGCACATCATTCTGTGAAAGTCTCATTTTCGGCCTCCTTCCCTACAGAAACTCGCTCTGGTTGCTGCCGAACTATGAGGTGTACATCATTCTGTGAAAGTCTCACTTTCGGTTTCGTTCCCTGCAGAAACTCGTTCTGGCTGCCGGACTATGAGGTGTACATCATTCTGTGAAAGTCTCATTTTCGGCCTCGTTCCCTGCAGAAACTCGCTCTGGCTGCTGCCGAACTATGAGGTGTACATCATTCTGTGAAAGTCTCATTGTCGGTTTCGTTCCCTGCAGAAACTCGTTCTGGCTGCCCGACTATGAGGTGCACATCATTCTGTGAAAGTCTCATTTTCGGCCTCGGTCCCTGCGGAAACTCATGCTGGCTGCCGGACTATGAGGTGTACATCATTCTGTGAAAGTCTCATTTTCGGCCTCGTTCCCTGCGGAAACTCATGCTGGCTGCCCGACTATGAGGTGTACATCATTCTGTGAAAGTCTCATTGTCGGCCTCGGTCCCTGCAGAAACTCGTTCTGGCTGCCGAACTATGAGGTGTACATCATTCTGTGAAAGTCTCATTGTCGGCCTCGTTCCCTGCGGAAACTCGTTCTGGCTGCCCGACTATGAGGTGTACATCATTCTGTGAAAGTCTCATTGTCGGCCTCGTTCCCTGCACAAACTCGCTCTGGCTGCCGAACTATGAGGTGTACATCATTCTGTGAAAGTCTGATTTTCGGCCTCGTTCCCTGCAGAAACACGTGCTGGCTGCCGGACTATGAGGTGTACATCATTCTGTGAAATTCTCATTGTCGGCCTCGTTCCCTGCAGAACCTTGTGCTGGCTGCCGGACTATGAGGTGTACATCATTCTGTGAAATTCTCATTGTCGGTCTCGTTCCCTGCAGAAACTCGCTCTGGCTGCCGGACTATGAGGTGTACATCATCCTGTGAAAGTCTCATTGTCGGCCTCGTTCCATGCAGAAATTCGTTCTGGCTGCCGGACTATGAGGTGTACATCATTCTGTGACAGTCTCATTGTCGGCCTCGTTCCCTGCAGAAACTCGTGCTGGCTGCCGGACTATGAGGTGTACATCATTCTGTGAAAGTCTCATTGTCAGCCTCGGTCCCTGCAGAAACTCGTTCTGGCTACCGGACTATGAGGTGCACATCATTCTGTGAAAGTCTCATTTTCGGCCTCGTTCCCTGCAGAAACTCGCTCTGGCTGCTGCCGAACTATGAGGTGTACATCATTCTGTGAAAGTCTCACTTTCGGTTTCGTTCCCTGCAGAAACTCGTTCTGGCTGCCGGACTATGAGGTGTACATCATTCTGTGAAAGTCTCATTGTCGGCCTCGTTCCCTGCAGAAACTCGTTCAGGCTGCCGGACTATGAGGTGTACATCATTCTGTGAAAGTCTCACTGTCGGCCTCGTTCCCTGCAGACACTCGTGCTGGCTGCCGGACTATGAGGTGCACATCATTCTGTGAAAGTCTCATTGTCGTCCTCGTTCCCTGCAGACACTCGTGCTGGCTGCCGGACTTTGAGGTGTACACCATTCTGTGAAAGTCTCATTGTCGGCCTCGTTCCCTGCAGAAACTCGTTCTGGCTGCCGGACTATGAGGTGTACATCATTCTGTGAAAGTCTCATTTTTGGCCTCGTTCCCTGCAGAACCTTGTGCTGTCTGCCGGACTATGAGGTGCACATCATTCTGTGAAAGTCTCATTGTCGGCCTCGTTCCCTGCAGACACTCGTGCTGGCTGCCGGACTATGAGGTGTACATCATTCTGTGAAAGTCTCATTGTCGGCCTCGTTCCCTGCAGACACTCGTTCTGGCTACCGGACTATGAGGTGCACATCATTCTATGAAAGTCTCATTTTCGGCCTCGGTCCCTGCGGAAACTCATGCTGGCTGCCGGACTATGAGGTGCACATCATTCTGTGAAAGTCTCATTTTCGGCCTCGGTCCCTGCGGAAACTCATGCTGGCTGCCGGACTATGAGGTGCACATCATTCTGTGAAAGTCTCATTTTCGGCCTCGGTCCCTGCGGAAACTCATGCTGGCTGCCCGACTATGAGGTGTACATCATTCTGTGAAAGTCTCATTGTCGGCCTCGGTCCCTGCAGAAACTCGTGCTGGCTGCCGGACTATGAGGTGTACATCATTCTGTGAAAGTCTCATTGTCGGCCTCGTTCCCTGCAGAAACTCGTGCTGGCTGCCGGACTATGAGGTGTACATCATTCTGTGAAAGTCTCATTGTCGGCCTCGGTCCCTGCAGAAACTCGTTCTGGCTGCCGAACTATGAGGTGTACATCATTCTGTGAAAGTCTCATTGTCGGCCTCGTTCCCTGCTGAAACTCGTTCTGGCTGCCGGACTATGAGGTGTACATCATTCTGTGAAAGTCTCATTTTCGGCCTCGTTCCCTGCAGAACCTTGTGCTGGCTGCCGGACTATGAGGTGTACATCATTCTGTGAAAGTCTCATTGTCGGCCTCGTTCCCTGCAGAAACTCGATCTGGCTGCCGGACTATGAGGTGTACATCATTCTGTGAAAGTCTCATTGTCGGCCTCGTTCCCTGCGGAAACTCGTTCTGGCTGCCGGACTATGAGGTGTACATCATTCTGCGAAAGTCTCATTGTCGGCCTCGTTCCCTGCGGAAACTCATGCTGGCTGCTGGACTATGAGGTGCAAGTCATTCTGTGAAAGTCTCATTTTCGGCCTCGTTCCCTGCAGAAACTCGTTCTGGCTGCCGGACTATGAGGTGTACATCATTCTGTGAAAGTCTCATTTTCGGCCTCGTTCCCTGCAGAAACTCGCTCTGGCTGCTGCCGAACTATGAGGTGTACATCATTCTGTGAAAGTCTCATTGTCGGTTTCGTTCCTGCAGAAACTCGTTCTGGCTGCCGACTATGAGGTGCACATCATTCTGTGAAAGTCTCATTTTCGGCCTCGGTCCCTGCGGAAACTCATGCTGGCTGCCGGACTATGAGGTGTACATCATTCTGTGAAAGTCTCATTTTCGGCCTCGGTCCCTGCGGAAACTCATGCTGGCTGCCCGACTATGAGGTGTACATCATTCTGTGAAAGTCTCATTTTCGGCCTCGTTCCCTTCAGAAACTCGTTTTGACTGCCGGACTATGAGGTGTACATCATTCTGTGAAAGTCTCATTGTCGGCCTCGTTCCCTGCGGAAACTCGTTCTGGCTGCCCGACTATGAGGTGTACATCATTCTGTGAAAGTCTCATTGTCGGCCTCGTTCCCTGCTGAAACTCGTTCTGGCTGCCGAACTATGAGGTGTACATCATTCTGTGAAAGTCTGATTTTCGGCCTCGTTCCCTGCAGAAACACGTGCTGGCTGCCGGACTATGAGGTGTACATCATTCTGTGAAATTCTCATTGTCGGCCTCGTTCCCTGCAGAACCTTGTGCTGGCTGCCGGACTATGAGGTGTACATCATTCTGTGAAATTCTCATTGTCGGTCTCGTTCCCTGCAGAAACTCGCTCTGGCTGCCGGACTATGAGGTGTACATCATCCTGTGAAAGTCTCATTGTCGGCCTCGTTCCATGCAGAAATTCGTTCTGGCTGCCGGACTATGAGGTGTACATCATTCTGTGAAAGTCTCATTGTCGGTCTTGTTCTCTGCAGAAACTCGTTCCGGCTGCCGGACTATGAGGTGTACATCATTCTGTGAAAGTCTCATTGTCAGCCTCGGTCCCTGCAGAAACTCGTTCTGGCTGCATGCCGGAATATGAGGTGCACATCATTCTGTGAAAGTCTCATTTTCGGCCTCGTTCCCTGCAGAAACTCGCTCTGGCTGCTGCCGGACTATGAGGTGCACATCATTCTGTGAAAGTCTCATTTTCGGCCTCCTTCCCTACAGAAACTCGCTCTGGTTGCCGGACTATGAGGTGTACATCATTCTGTGAAAGTCTCATTGTCGGCCTCGTTCCCTACAGAAACTCGTGCTGGCTGCCGGACTATGAGGTGTACATCATTCTGTGAAAGTCTCATTGTCGGCCTCGTTCCCTGCAGAAACTCGTTCTGTCTGCATGCCGGACTATGAGGTGTACATCATTCTGTGAAAGTCTCATTGTCGGCCTCGTTCCCTGCAGAAACTCGTTCAGGCTGCATGCCGGACTATGAGGTGCACATCATTCTGTGAAAGTCTGATTTTCGGCCTCGTTCCCTGCAGAAACTCGTGCTGGCTGCCGGACTATGAGGTGTACATCATTCTGTGAAAGTCTCATTGTCGGCCTCGTTCCCTGCAGAAACTCGTGCTGGATGCCGGACTATGAGGTGTAAATCATTCTGTGAAGTCTCATTTTTGGCCTCGTTCCCTGCAGAAACTTGTGCTGGCTGCCCGACTATGAGGTGTACATCATTCTGTGAAAGTCTCATTGTCGGCCTCGTTCCCTGCGGAAACTCGTTCTGGCTGCCCGACTATGAGGTGTACATCATTCTGTGAAAGTCTCATTGTCGGCCTCGTTCCCTGCTGAAACTCGTTCTGGCTGCCGAACTATGAGGTGTACATCATTCTGTGAAAGTCTCATTGTCGGCCTCGTTCCCTGCAGAAACACGTGCTGGCTGCCGGACTATGAGGTGTACATCATTCTGTGAAAGTCTCATTGTCGGCCTCGTTCCCTGCAGAACCTTGTGCTGGCTGCCGGACTATGAGGTGTACATCATTCTGTGAAAGTCTCATTGTCGGTCTCGTTCCCTGCAGAAACTCGCTCTGGCTGCCGGACTATGAGGTGTACATCATCCTGTGAAAGTCTCATTGTCGGCCTCGTTCCCTGCAGAAACTCGTTCTGGCTGCCGGACTATGAGGTGTACATCATTCTGCGAAAGTCTCATTGTCGGCCTCGTTCCCTGCGGAAACTCATGCTGGCTGCTGGACTATGAGGTGTACATCATTCTGTGAAAGTCTCATTGTCAGCCTCGGTCCCTGCAGAAACTCGTTCTGGCTACCGGACTATGAGGTGCACATCATTCTGTGAAAGTCTCATTTTCGGCCTCGTTCCCTGCAGAAACTCGCTCTGGCTGCTGCCGAACTATGAGGTGTACATCATTCTGTGAAAGTCTCACTTTCGGTTTCGTTCCCTGCAGAAACTCGTTCTGGCTGCCGGACTATGAGGTGTACATCATTCTGTGAAAGTCTCATTTTCGGCCTCGTTCCCTGCAGAAACTCGCTCTGGCTGCTGCCGAACTATGAGGTGTACATCATTCTGTGAAAGTCTCATTGTCGGTTTCGTTCCCTGCAGAAACTCGTTCTGGCTGCCCGACTATGAGGTGCACATCATTCTGTGAAAGTCTCATTTTCGGCCTCGGTCCCTGCGGAAACTCATGCTGGCTGCCGGACTATGAGGTGCACATCATTCTGTGAAAGTCTCAT
This sequence comes from Prostheceraeus crozeri, assembly GCA_907163375.1. Classification (NCBI taxonomy): domain Eukaryota; kingdom Metazoa; phylum Platyhelminthes; order Polycladida; family Euryleptidae; genus Prostheceraeus; species Prostheceraeus crozeri. The sequence goes on from CAJQUW010003196.1 coordinate 98,603, forward strand.
TTTCGGCCTCGGTCCCTGCGGAAACTCATGCTGGCTGCCCGACTATGAGGTGTACATCATTCTGTGAAAGTCTCATTGTCGGCCTCGGTCCCTGCAGAAACTCGTTCTGGCTGCCGAACTATGAGGTGTACATCATTCTGTGAAAGTCTCATTGTCGGCCTCGTTCCCTGCAGAAACTCGCTCTGGCTGCCGGACTATGAGGTGTACATCATCCTGTGAAAGTCTCATTGTCGGCCTCGTTCCATGCAGAAACTCGTTCTGGCTGCCGGACTATGAGGTGTACATCATTCTGTGAAAGTCTCATTGTCGGTCTTGTTCTCTGCAGAAACTCGTTCCGGCTGCCGGACTATGAGGTGTACATCATTCTGTGAAAGTCTCATTGTCGGGCTCGTTCCCTGCAGAAACTCGTTCAGGCTGCATGCCGGAATATGAGGTGTACATCATTCTGTGAAAGCCTCATTTTCGGCCTCGTTCCCTGCAGAAACTCGTTCTGGCTGCCGGACTATGAGGTGCACATCATTCTGTGAAAGTCTCATTTTCGGCCTCCTTCCCTACAGAAACTCGCTCTGGTTGCCGGACTATGAGGTGTACATCATTCTGTGAAAGTCTCATTGTCGGCCTCGTTCCCTACAGAAACTCGTGCTGGCTGCCGGACTATGAGGTGTACATCATTCTGTGAAAGTCTCATTGTCGGCCTCGTTCCCTGCAGAAACTCGTTCTGTCTGCATGCCGGACTATGAGGTGTACATCATTCTGTGAAAGTCTCATTGTCGGCCTCGTTCCCTGCAGAAACTCGTGCTGGCTGCCGGACTATGAGGTGCACATCATTCTGTGAAAGTCTGATTTTCGGCCTCGTTCCCTGCAGAAACTCGTGCTGGCTGCCGGACTATGAGGTGTACATCATTCTGTGAAAGTCTCATTGTCGGCCTCGTTCCCTGCAGAAACTCGTGCTGGCTGCCGGACTATGAGGTGTAAATCATTCTGTGAAGTCTCATTTTTGGCCTCGTTCCCTGCAGAAACTTGTGCTGGCTGCCCGACTATGAGGTGTACATCATTCTGTGAAAGTCTCAGTGTCGGTCTCGTTCCCTGCAGAAACTCGCTCTGGCTGCCGGACTATGAGGTGTACATCATCCTGTGAAAGTCTCATTGTCGGCCTCGTTCCTTCCAGAAACTCGTTCTGGCTGCCGGACTATGAGGTGTACATCATTCTGTGAAAGTCTCATTGTCGGCCTCGTTCCCTGCAGAAACTCGTGCTGGCTGCCGGACTATGAGGTGTACATCATTCTGTGAAAGTCTCATTGTCGGCCTCGTTCCCTGCAGAAACTCGCTCTGGCTGCCGGACTATGAGGTGTACATCATTCTGTGAAAGTCTCATTGTCGGCCTCGTTCCCTGCAGAAACTCGTGCTGGCTGCCGGACTATGAGGTGTACATCATCCTGTGAAAGTCTCATTGTCGGCCTCGTTCTCTGCACAAACTCGTGCTGGCTGCCGGACTATGAGGTGTACATCATTCTGTGAAAGTCTCATTGTCGGCCTCGTTCCCTGCAGAAACTCGTTCAGGCTGCATGCCGGACTATGAGGTGCACATCATTCTGTGAAAGTCTGATTTTCGGCCTCGTTCCCTGCAGAAACTCGTGCTGGCTGCCGGACTATGAGGTGTACATCATTCTGTGAAATTCTCATTGTCGGCCTCGTTCCCTGCAGAACCTTGTGCTGGCTGCCGGACTATGAGGTGTACATCATTCTGTGAAATTCTCATTGTCGGTCTCGTTCCCTGCAGAAACTCGCTCTGGCTGCCGGACTATGAGGTGTACATCATCCTGTGAAAGTCTCATTGTCGGCCTCGTTCCATGCAGAAATTAGTTCTGGCTGCCGGACTATGAGGTGTACATCATTCTGTGAAAGTCTCATTGTCGGTCTTGTTCTCTGCAGAAACTCGTTCCGGCTGCCGGACTATGAGGTGTACATCATTCTGTGAAAGTCTCATTGTCAGCCTCGGTCCCTGCAGAAACTCGTTCTGGCTGCATGCCGGAATATGAGGTGCACATCATTCTGTGAAAGTCTCATTTTCGGCCTCGTTCCCTGCAGAAACTCGCTCTGGCTGCTGCCGGACTATGAGGTGCACATCATTCTGTGAAAGTCTCATTTTCGGCCTCCTTCCCTACAGAAACTCGCTCTGGTTGCCGGACTATGAGGTGTACATCATTCTGTGAAAGTCTCATTGTCGGCCTCGTTCCCTACAGAAACTCGTGCTGGCTGCCGGACTATGAGGTGTACATCATTCTGTGAAAGTCTCATTGTCGGCCTCGTTCCCTGCAGAAACTCGTTCTGTCTGCATGCCGGACTATGAGGTGTACATCATTCTGTGAAAGTCTCATTGTCGGCCTCGTTCCCTGCAGAAACTCGTTCAGGCTGCATGCCGGACTATGAGGTGCACATCATTCTGTGAAAGTCTGATTTTCGGCCTCGTTCCCTGCAGAAACTCGTGCTGGCTGCCGGACTATGAGGTGTACATCATTCTGTGAAAGTCTCATTGTCGGCCTCGTTCCCTGCAGAAACTCGTGCTGGATGCCGGACTATGAGGTGTAAATCATTCTGTGAAGTCTCATTTTTGGCCTCGTTCCCTGCAGAAACTTGTGCTGGCTGCCCGACTATGAGGTGTACATCATTCTGTGAAAGTCTCATTGTCGGCCTCGTTCCCTGCGGAAACTCGTTCTGGCTGCCCGACTATGAGGTGTACATCATTCTGTGAAAGTCTCATTGTCGGCCTCGTTCCCTGCTGAAACTCGTTCTGGCTGCCGAACTATGAGGTGTACATCATTCTGTGAAAGTCTCATTTTCGGCCTCGTTCCCTGCAGAAACACGTGCTGGCTGCCGGACTATGAGGTGTACATCATTCTGTGAAAGTCTCATTGTCGGCCTCGTTCCCTGCAGAACCTTGTGCTGGCTGCCGGACTATGAGGTGTACATCATTCTGTGAAAGTCTCATTGTCGGTCTCGTTCCCTGCAGAAACTCGCTCTGGCTGCCGGACTATGAGGTGTACATCATCCTGTGAAAGTCTCATTGTCGGCCTCGTTCCCTGCAGAAACTCGTTCTGGCTGCCGGACTATGAGGTGTACATCATTCTGCGAAAGTCTCATTGTCGGCCTCGTTCCCTGCGGAAACTCATGCTGGCTGCTGGACTATGAGGTGTACATCATTCTGTGAAAGTCTCATTGTCAGCCTCGGTCCCTGCAGAAACTCGTTCTGGCTACCGGACTATGAGGTGCACATCATTCTGTGAAAGTCTCATTTTCGGCCTCGTTCCCTGCAGAAACTCGCTCTGGCTGCTGCCGAACTATGAGGTGTACATCATTCTGTGAAAGTCTCACTTTCGGTTTCGTTCCCTGCAGAAACTCGTTCTGGCTGCCGCACTATGAGGTGTACATCATTCTGTGAAAGTCTCATTTTCGGCCTCGTTCCCTGCAGAAACTCGCTCTGGCTGCTGCCGAACTATGAGGTGTACATCATTCTGTGAAAGTCTCATTGTCGGTTTCGTTCCCTGCAGAAACTCGTTCTGGCTGCCGGACTATGAGGTGCACATCATTCTGTGAAAGTCTCATTTTCGGCCTCGGTCCCTGCGGAAACTCATGCTGGCTGCCGGACTATGAGGTGCACATCATTCTGTGAAAGTCTCATTTTCGGCCTCGGTCCCTGCGGAAACTCATGCTGGCTGCCCGACTATGAGGTGTACATCATTCTGTGAAAGTCTCATTGTCGGCCTCGGTCCCTGCAGAAACTCGTTCTGGCTGCCGAACTATGAGGTGTACATCATTCTGTGAAAGTCTCATTGTCGGCCTCGTTCCCTGCAGAAACTCGCTCTGGCTGCCGGACTATGAGGTGTACATCATCCTGTGAAAGTCTCATTGTCGGCCTCGTTCCATGCAGAAACTCGTTCTGGCTGCCGGACTATGAGGTGTACATCATTCTGTGAAAGTCTCATTGTCGGTCTTGTTCTCTGCAGAAACTCGTTCCGGCTGCCGGACTATGAGGTGTACATCATTCTGTGAAAGTCTCATTGTCGGGCTCGTTCCCTGCAGAAACTCGTTCAGGCTGCATGCCGGAATATGAGGTGTACATCATTCTGTGAAAGCCTCATTTTCGGCCTCGTTCCCTGCAGAAACTCGTTCTGGCTGCCGGACTATGAGGTGCACATCATTCTGTGAAAGTCTCATTTTCGGCCTCCTTCCCTACAGAAACTCGCTCTGGTTGCCGGACTATGAGGTGTACATCATTCTGTGAAAGTCTCATTGTCGGCCTCGTTCCCTACAGAAACTCGTGCTGGCTGCCGGACTATGAGGTGTACATCATTCTGTGAAAGTCTCATTGTCGGCCTCGTTCCCTGCAGAAACTCGTTCTGTCTGCATGCCGGACTATGAGGTGTACATCATTCTGTGAAAGTCTCATTGTCGGCCTCGTTCCCTGCAGAAACTCGTTCAGGCTGCATGCCGGACTATGAGGTGCACATCATTCTGTGAAAGTCTCATTGTCGGCCTCGTTCCCTGCAGAAACTCGTGCTGGCTGCCGGACTATGAGGTGTACATCATTCTGTGAAAGTCTCATTGTCGGCCTCGTTCCCTGCAGAAACTCGTGCTGGCTGCCGGACTATGAGGTGTAAATCATTCTGTGAAGTCTCATTTTTGGCCTCGTTCCCTGCAGAAACTTGTGCTGGCTGCCCGACTATGAGGTGTACATCATTCTGTGAAAGTCTCAGTGTCGGTCTCGTTCCCTGCAGAAAACTCGTGCTGGCTGCCGGACTATGAGGTGTACATCATCCTGTGAAAGTCTCATTGTCGGCCTCGTTCCTTCCAGAAACTCGTTCTGGCTGCCGGACTATGAGGTGTACATCATTCTGTGAAAGTCTCATTGTCGGCCTCGTTCCCTGCAGAAACTCGTGCTGGCTGCCGGACTATGAGGTGTACATCATTCTGTGAAAGTCTCATTGTCGGCCTCGTTCCCTGCAGAAACTCGCTCTGGCTGCCGGACTATGAGGTGTACATCATTCTGTGAAAGTCTCATTGTCGGCCTCGTTCCCTGCAGAAACTCGTGCTGGCTGCCGGACTATGAGGTGTACATCATCCTGTGAAAGTCTCATTGTCGGCCTCGTTCCTTCCAGAAACTCGTTCTGGCTGCCGGACTATGAGGTGTACATCATTCTGTGAAAGTCTCATTGTCGGCCTCGTTCCCTGCAGAAACTCGTTCAGGCTGCATGCCGGACTATGAGGTGCACATCATTCTGTGAAAGTCTGATTTTCGGCCTCGTTCCCTGCAGAAACTCGTGCTGGCTGCCGGACTATGAGGTGTACATCATTCTGTGAAAGTCTCATTTTCGGCCTCGTTCCTTGCAGAAACTGGTGCTGGCTGCCGGACTATGAGGTGTACATCATTCTGTGAAGTCTCATTTTTGGCCTCGTTCCCTGCAGAAACTTGTGCTGGCTGCCGGACTATGAGGTGTAAATCATTCTGTGAAGTCTCATTTTTGGCCTCGTTCCCTGCAGAAACTTGTGATGGCTGCCCGACTATGAGGTGTACATCATTCTGTGAAAGTCTCATTGTCGGCCTCGTTCCCTGCAGAAACTCGTTCTGTCTGCATGCCGGACTATGAGGTGTACATCATTCTGTGAAAGTCTCATTGTCGGCCTCGTTCCCTGCAGAAACTCGTTCAGGCTGCATGCCGGACTATGAGGTGCACATCATTCTGTGAAAGTCTGATTTTCGGCCTCGTTCCCTGCAGAAACTCGTGCTGGCTGCCGGACTATGAGGTGTACATCATTCTGTGAAAGTCTCATTTTCGGCCTCGTTCCCTGCAGAAACTGGTGCTGGCTGCCGGACTATGAGGTGTACATCATTCTGTGAAAGTCTCATTTTCGGCCTCGTTCCCTGCAGAAACTCGTGCTGGCTGCCGGACTATGAGGTGTAAATCATTCTGTGAAGTCTCATTTTTGGCCTCGTTCCCTGCAGAAACTTGTGCTGGCTGCCCCGACTATGAGGTGTACATCATTCTGTGAAAGTCTCAGTGTCGGTCTCGTTCCCTGCAGAAACTCGCTCTGGCTGCCGGACTATGAGGTGTACATCATCCTGTGAAAGTCTCATTGTCGGCCTCGTTCCTTCCAGAAACTCGTTCTGGCTGCCGGACTATGAGGTGTACATCATTCTGTGAAAGTCTCATTGTCGGCCTCGTTCCCTGCAGAAACTCGTGCTGGCTGCCGGACTATGAGGTGTACATCATTCTGTGAAAGTCTCATTGTCGGCCTCGTTCTCTGCACAAACTCGTGCTGGCTGCCGGACTATGAGGTGTACATCATTCTGTGAAAGTCTCAATTTCGGCCTCGCTCCCTGCAGAAACTCGTGCTGGCTGCCGGACTATGAGGTGTACATCATTCTGTGAAAGTCTCATTGTCGGCCTCGTTCCCTGCAGAAACTCGTGCTGGCTGCCGGACTATGAGGTGTACATCATTCTGTGAAAGTCTCATTGTCGGCCTCGTTCCCTGCAGAAACTCGTGCTGGCTGCCGGACTATGAGGTGTACATCATCCTGTGAAAGTCTCATTGTCGGCCTCGTTCTCTGCACAAACTCGTGCTGGCTGCCGGACTATGAGGTGTACATCATTCTGTGAAAGTCTCATTGTCGGCCTCGTTCCCTGCAGAAACTCGTGCTGGCTGCCGGACTATGAGGTGTACATCATCCTGTGAAAGTCTCATTGTCGGCCTCGTTCTCTGCACAAACTCGTGCTGGCTGCATGCCGGAATATGAGGTGTACATCATTCTGTGAAAGTCTCATTGTCGGCCTCGTTCCCTGCAGAAACTCGTTCTGGCTGCCGGACTATGAGGTGCACATCATTCTGTGAAAGTCTACTTTTCGGCCTCCTTCCCTACAGAAACTTGTCTGGCTTGCTGGCTGCCCGACTATGAGGTGCACATCATTCTGTGAAAGTCTCAGTTGTCGGTCTCGTTCCCTGCAGAAACTCGCTCTGGCTGCCGGACTATGAGGTGTACATCATCCTGTGAAAGTCTCATTGTCGGCCTCGTTCCTTCCAGAAACTCGTTCTGGCTGCCGGACTATGAGGTGTACATCATTCTGTGAAAGTCTCATTGTCGGCCTCGTTCCTTGCAGAAACTCGTGCTGGCTGCCGGACTATGAGGTGTACATCATTCTGTGAAGTCTCTTTTTTTTTGGCCTCGTTCCCTGCAGAACCTTGTGCTGGCTGCCCGACTATGAGGTGTACATCATTCTGTGAAAGTCTCATTGTCGGCCTCGTTCCCTGCACAAACTCGTGCTGGCTGCCGGACTATGAGGTGTACATCATTCTGTGAAAGTCTCAATTTCGGCCTCGTTCCCTGCAGAAACTCGTGCTGGCTGCCGGACTATGAGGTGTACATCATTCTGTGAAAGTCTCATTGTCGGCCTCGTTCCCTGCAGAAACTCGTGCTGGCTGCCTCACTATGAGGTGCACATCATTCTGTGAAAGTCTCATTGTCGGCCTCGTTCCCTGCAGAAACTCGTGCTGGCTGCCGGACTATGAGGTGTACATCATCCTGTGAAAGTCTCATTGTCGGCCTCGTTCTCTGCAGAAACTCGTGCTGGCTGCCGGACTATGAGGTGTACATCATTCTGTGAAAGTCTCATTGTCGGCCTCGTTCCCTGCAGAACCTTGTGCTGGCTGCCGGACTATGAGGTGTACATCATTCTGTGAAAGTCTCATTGTCGGTCTCGTTCCCTGCAGAAACTCGCTCTGGCTGCCGGACTATGAGGTGTACATCATTCTGTGAAAGTCTCATTGTCGGCCTCGGTCCCTGCAGAAACTCGTGCTGGCTGCCGGACTATGAGGTGTACATCATTCTGTGAAAGTCTCATTGTCGGTCTTGTTCTCTGCAGAAACTCGTTCCGGCTGCCGGACTATGAGGTGTACATCATTCTGTGAAAGTCTCATTGTCGGCCTCGTTCCCTGCAGAAACTCGTTCAGGCTGCATGCCGGAATATGAGGTGTACATCATTCTGTGAAAGCCTCATTGTCGGCCTCGTTCCCTGCAGAAACTCGTTCTGTCTGCATGCCGGACTATGAGGTGTACATCATTCTGTGAAAGTCTCATTTTCGGCCTCCTTCCCTACAGAAACTCGCTCTGGCTGCCGGACTATGAGGTGTACATCATTCTGTGAAAGTCTCATTGTTGGCCTCGTTCCCTACAGAAACTCGTGCTGGCTGCCGGACTATGAGGTGTACATCATTCTGTGAAAGTCTCATTGTCGGCCTCGTTCCCTGCACAAACTCGTGCTGGCTGCCGGACTATGAGGTGTACATCATTCTGTGAAAGTCTCATTGTCGGCCTAGTTCCCTGCAGAAACTCGTTCTGGCTGCCGGACTATGAGGTGCACATCCTTCTGTGAAAGTCTCGATTTCGGCCTCGTTCCCTGCAGAAACTCGTGCTGGCTGCCGGACTATGAGGTGTACATCATTCTGTGAAAGTCTCATTGTCGGCCTAGTTCCCTGCACAAACTCGTTCTGGCTGCCGGACTATGAGGTGCACATCATTCTGTGAAAGTCTGATTTTCGGCCTCGTTCCCTGCAGAAAATCGTGCTGGCTGCCGGACTATGAGGTGTACATCATTCTGTGAAAGTCTCATTGTCGGCCTCGTTCCCTGCAGAAACTCGTGCTGGCTGCCGGACTATGAGGTGTAAATCATTCTGTGAAGTCTCATTTTTGGCCTCGTTCCCTGCAGAAACTTGTGCTGGCTGCCGGACTATGAGGTGTACATCATTCTGTGAAAGTCTCAGTGTCGGTCTCGTTCCCTGCAGAAACTCGCTCTGGCTGCCGGACTATGAGGTGTACATCATCCTGTGAAAGTCTCATTGTCGGCCTCGTTCCCTGCAGAAAGTCGTGCTGGCTGCCGGACTATGAGGTGTACATCATTCTGTGAAAGTCTCATTGTCGGCCTCGTTCCCTGCAGAAACTCGCTCTGGCTGCCGGACTATGAGGTGTACATCATTCTGTGAAAGTCTCATTGTCGGCCTCGTTCCCTGCAGAAACTCGTGCTGGCTGCCGGACTATGAGGTGTACATCATCCTGTGAAAGTCTCATTGTCGGCCTCGTTCTCTGCACAAACTCGTGCTGGCTGCCGGACTATGAGGTGTACATCATTCTGTGAAGTCTCATTTTTGGCCTCGTTCCCTGCAGAAACTTGTGCTGGCTGCCGGACTATGAGGTGTAAATCATTCTGTGAAGTCTCATTTTTGGCCTCGTTCCCTGCAGAAACTTGTGATGGCTGCCCGACTATGAGGTGTACATCATTCTGTGAAAGTCTCATTGTCGGACTCGTTCCCTGCAGAAACTCGTTCTGTCTGCAGGCCGGACTATGTGGTGTACGTCATTCTGTGAAAGTCTCATTGTCGGCCTCGTTCCCTGCAGATACTCGTTCAGGCTGCATGCCGGACTATGAGGTGCACATCATTCTGTGAAAGTCTGATTTTCGGCCTCGTTCCCTGCAGAAACTCGTGCTGGCTGCCGGACTATGAGGTGTACATCATTCTGTGAAAGTCTCATTTTCGGCCTCGTTCCCTGCAGAAACTCGTGCTGGCTGCCGGACTATGAGGTGTACATCATTCTGTGAAAGTCTCATTTTCGGCCTCGTTCCCTGCAGAAACTCGTGCTGGCTGCCGGACTATGAGGTGTAAATCATTCTGTGAAGTCTCATTTTTGGCCTCGTTCCCTGCAGAAACTTGTGCTGGCTGCCCGACTATGAGGTGTACATCATTCTGTGAAAGTCTCAGTGTCGGTCTCGTTCCCTGCAGAAACTCGCTCTGGCTGCCGGACTATGAGGTGTACATCATCCTGTGAAAGTCTCATTGTCGGCCTCGTTCCTTCCAGAAACTCGTTCTGGCTGCCGGACTATGAGGTGTACATCATTCTGTGAAAGTCTCATTGTCGGCCTCATTCCCTGCAGAAACTCGTGCTGGCTGCCGGACTATGAGGTGTACATCATTCTGTGAAAGTCTCATTGTCGGCCTCGTTCTCTGCACAAACTCGTGCTGGCTGCCGGACTATGAGGTGTACATCATTCTGTGAAAGTCTCAATTTCGGCCTCGCTCCCTGCAGAAACTCGTGCTGGCTGCCGGACTATGAGGTGTACATCATTCTGTGAAAGTCTCATTGTCGGCCTCGTTCCCTGCAGAAACTCGTGCTGGCTGCCGGACTATGAGGTGTACATCATTCTGTGAAAGTCTCATTGTCGGCCTCGTTCCCTGCAGAAACTCGTGCTGGCTGCCGGACTATGAGGTGTACATCATCCTGTGAAAGTCTCATTGTCGGCCTCGTTCTCTGCACAAACTCGTGCTGGCTGCCGGACTATGAGGTGTACATCATTCTGTGAAAGTCTCATTGTCGGCCTCGTTCCCTGCAGAAACTCGTGCTGGCTGCCGGACTATGAGGTGTACATCATCCTGTGAAAGTCTCATTGTCGGCCTCGTTCTCTGCACAAACTCGTGCTGGCTGCATGCCGGAATATGAGGTGTACATCATTCTGTGAAAGCCTCATTGTCGGCCTCGTTCCCTGCAGAAACTCGTTCTGGCTGCCGGACTATGAGGTGCACATCATTCTGTGAAAGTCTACTTTTCGGCCTCCTTCCCTACAGAAACTTGTGCTGGCTGCCCGACTATGAGGTGCACATCATTCTGTGAAAGTCTCAGTGTCGGTCTCGTTCCCTGCAGAAACTCGCTCTGGCTGCCGGACTATGAGGTGTACATCATTCTGTGAAAGTCTCATTGTCGGTCTTGTTCTCTGCAGAAACTCGTTCTGGCTGCCGGACTATGAGGTGTACATCATTCTGTGAAAGTCTCATTGTCGGCCTCGTTCCTTGCAGAAACTCGTGCTGGCTGCCGGACTATGAGGTGTACATCATTCTGTGAAGTCTCTTTTTTTTGGCCTCGTTCCCTGCAGAACCTTGTGCTGGCTGCCCGACTATGAGGTGTACATCATTCTGTGAAAGTCTCATTGTCGGCCTCGTTCTCTGCACAAACTCGTGCTGGCTGCCGGACTATGAGGTGTACATCATTCTGTGAAAGTCTCAATTTCGGCCTCGTTCCCTGCAGAAACTCGTGCTGGCTGCCGGACTATGAGGTGTACATCATTCTGTGAAAGTCTCATTGTCGGCCTCGTTCCCTGCAGAAACTCGTGCTGGCTGCCTCACTATGAGGTGCACATCATTCTGTGAAAGTCTCATTGTCGGCCTCGTTCCCTGCAGAAACTCGTGCTGGCTGCCGGACTATGAGGTGTACATCATCCTGTGAAAGTCTCATTGTCGGCCTCGTTCTCTGCACAAACTCGTGCTGGCTGCCGGACTATGAGGTGTACATCATTCTGTGAAAGTCTCATTGTCGGCCTCGTTCCCTGCAGAACCTTGTGCTGGCTGCCGGACTATGAGGTGTACATCATTCTGTGAAAGTCTCATTGTCGGTCTCGTTCCCTGCAGAAACTCGCTCTGGCTGCCGGACTATGAGGTGTACATCATCCTGTGAAAGTCTCATTGTCGGCCTCGTTCCATGCAGAAACTCGTTCTGGCTGCCGGACTATGAGGTGTACATCATTCTGTGAAAGTCTCATTGTCGGCCTCGTTCCCTGCAGAAACTCGTGCTGGCTGCCGGACTATGAGGTGTACATCATTCTGTGAAAGTCTCATTGTCGGCCTCGTTCCCTGCAGAAACTCGTTAAGGCTGCATGCCGGAATATGAGGTGTACATCATTCTGTGAAAGCCTCATTGTCGGCCTCGTTCCCTGCAGAAACTCGTTCAGTCTGCATGCCGGAATATGAGGTGTACATCATTCTGTGAAAGTCTCATTTTCGGCCTCCTTCCCTACAGAAACTCGCTCTGGCTGCCGGACTATGAGGTGTACATCATCCTGTGAAAGTCTCATTGTCGGCCTCGTTCCATGCAGAAACTCGTTCTGGCTGCCGGACTATGAGGTGTACATCATTCTGTGAAAGTCTCATTGTCGGTCTTGTTCTCTGCAGAAACTCGTTCCGGCTGCCGGACTATGAGGTGTACATCATTCTGTGAAAGTCTCATTGTCGGCCTCGTTCCCTGCAGAAACTCGTTCAGGCTGCATGCCGGAATATGAGGTGTACATCATTCTGTGAAAGCCTCATTGTCGGCCTCGTTCCCTGCAGAAACTCGTTCTGTCTGCATGCCGGACTATGAGGTGTACATCATTCTGTGAAAGTCTCATTTTCGGCCTCCTTCCCTACAGAAACTCGCTCTGGCTGCCGGACTATGAGGTGTACATCATTCTGTGAAAGTCTCATTGTTGGCCTCGTTCCCTACAGAAACTCGTGCTGGCTGCCGGACTATGAGGTGTACATCATTCTGTGAAAGTCTCATTGTCGGCCTCGTTCCCTGCAGAAACTCGTTCTGTCTGCATGCCGGACTATGAGGTGTACATCATTCTGTGAAAGTCTCATTGTCGGCCTCGTTCCCTGCAGAAACTCGTTCAGGCTGCATGCCGGACTATGAGGTGCACATCATTCTGTGAAAGTCTGATTTTCGGCCTCGTTCCCTGCAGAAACTCGTGCTGGCTGCCGGACTATGAGGTGTACATCATTCTGTGAAAGTCTCATTTTCGGCCTCGTTCCCTGCAGAAACTCGTGCTGGCTGCCGGACTATGAGGTGTACATCATTCTGTGAAGTCTCATTTTTGGCCTCGTTCCCTGCAGAAACTTGTGCTGGCTGCCCGACTATGAGGTGTACATCATTCTGTGAAAGTCTCATTGTCGGCCTCGTTCCCTGCAGAAACTCGCTCTGGCTGCCGGACTATGAGGTGTACATCATCCTGTGAAAGTCTCATTGTCGGCCTCGTTCCTTCCAGAAACTCGTTCTGGCTGCCGGACTATGAGGTGTACATCATTCTGTGAAAGTCTCATTGTCGGCCTCGTTCCTTGCAGAAACTCGTGCTGGCTGCCGGACTATGAGGTGTACATCATTCTGTGAAAGTCTCATTTTCGGCCTCGTTCCCTGCAGAACATTGTGCTGGCTGCCCGACTATGAGGTGTACATCATTCTGTGAAGGTCTCATTGTCGGTCTCGTTCCCTGCAGAAACTCGCTCTGGCTGCCCGACTATGAGGTGTACAAGTACATCATTCTGTGAAAGTCTCATTGTCAGTCTCGTTCCCTGCAGAAACTCGCTCTGGCTGCCGGACTATGAGGTGTACATCATCCTGTGAAAGTCTCATTGTCGGCCTCGTTCTCTGCACAAACTCGTGCTGGCTGCCGGACTATGAGGTGTACATCATTCTGTGAAAGTCTCAATTTCGGCCTCGTTCCCTGCAGAAACTCGTTCCGGCTGCCGGACTATGAGGTGTACATCATTCTGTGAAAGTCTCATTGTCGGCCTCGTTCCCTGCAGAAACTCGTGCTGGCTGCCGGACTATGAGGTGTACATCATTCTGTGAAAGTCTCATTGTCGGCCTCGTTCCCTGCAGAAACTCGCTCTGGCTGCCGGACTATGAGGTGTACATCATTCTGTGAAAGTCTCATTGTCGGCCTCGTTCCCTGCAGAAACTCGAGCTGGCTGCCGGACTATGAGGTGTACATCATCCTGTGAAAGTCTCATTGTCGGCCTCGTTCTCTGCACAAACTCGTGCTGGCTGCCGGACTATGAGGTGTACATCATTCTGTGAAAGTCTCAATTTCGGCCTCGTTCCCTGCAGAAACTCGTGCTGGCTGCCGGACTATGAGGTGTACATCATTCTGTGAAAGTCTCATTGTCGGCCTCGTTCCCTGCACAAACTCGTGCTGGCTGCCGGACTATGAGGTGTACATCATCCTGTGAAAGTCTCATTGTCGGCCTCGTTCTCTGCACAAACTCGTGCTGGCTGCCGGACTATGAGGTGTACATCATTCTGTGAAAGTCTCAATTTCGGCCTCGTTCCCTGCAGAAACTCGTTCCGGCTGCCGGACTATGAGGTGTACATCATTCTGTGAAAGTCTCATTGTCGGCCTCGTTCCCTGCAGAAACACGTGCTGGCTGCCGGACTATGAGGTGTACATCATTCTGTGAAAGTCTCATTGTCGGCCTCGTTCCCTGCAGAAACTCGCTCTGGCTGCCGGACTATGAGGTGTACATCATTCTGTGAAAGTCTCATTGTCGGCCTCGTTCCCTGCAGAAACTCGAGCTGGCTGCCGGACTATGAGGTGTACATCATCCTGTGAAAGTCTCATTGTCGGCCTCGTTCTCTGCACAAACTCGTGCTGGCTGCCGGACTATGAGGTGTACATCATTCTGTGAAAGTCTCAAATTCGGCCTCGTTCCCTGCAGAAACTCGTGCTGGCTGCCGGACTATGAGGTGTACATCATTCTGTGAAAGTCTCATTGTCGGCCTCGTTCCCTGCACAAACTCGTGCTGGCTGCCGGACTATGAGGTGTACATCATTCTGTGAAAGTCTCATTGTCGGCCTCGTTCCCTGCAGAAACTCGTGCTGGCTGCCGGACTATGAGGTGTACATCATTCTGCGAAAGTCTCATTGTCGGCCTCGTTCCCTGCAGAAACTCGTTCTGGCTGCCGGACTATGACATTGCATGCCGGTTTGCAGATGGAAACTCTCATGCTGCAAAGCATTGGGCCTGATGGAACCCAGAATGATATCGGTTTTATCAAGGAATGATCGACGATGTAGTCTCTGTCTACTATTGCTCTGCCCGTTTCTTCGAGAGCAACTTCAGCATCAGTTAGGACCTAACAGTCCATACAATAGAAGTTACTAGGTACTTCCGAATATATCTTTAAATGAATGGTCATTTTTAAGTGAGAAAATGTATTTTTGTTAATTACAAAAATGTGGAACAATATATATATATAAAGCCTGTTTTAAATTGAGCACGAATTAAGCAGACCCCTTTCTTCATGCGGATGAATTGCAAAATCTCACTGTGATTCTTCTGTGCACAGTGTTCAGCAAGAATGCAGCATGCATTTTAAAAGTCTCATATTTGGCTTGTTTAAACGCAGGTCTCACAAATGCAGGCGAACACTCTACCCACAAGGCCTCTGAACCGGCAATTCTCAGCTCCCAAATTCAACAATGTGCAGTAGTCACTTATGATGCATTTATTAGAAATATGCATGTGTGTGGTCTCCGTGGCACAGTGGTTAAGTGCTTGGCCTAGCGATCTTTTGGTCCAGAGGTCGAGCCCCGAAGGTGTCATTGGAAGTCGGCAGGAAGGGCATCCGGACTAAAAGTACTACAACGCTCCATAAGTCTGACTATGTCAGCACCGTCCAAGCCCCAAGTATGGGGAGTAGTGACGCAAAAGCTTCACCATGCTACATGAACTAATGCTTGTGGTTGGAGCAGATAATCATGATTTGAAAGAACCAATAATATTTAAATGATTTTGCAGTCTCGATGAAGTGAGGTAGAAGTCTGAACAGCTTCAGCTAATCTCTACAAAAGCAACTTTGAAGCTTCAAAATTGGCCGTTATTTTTAATAGAATCTGAGAGGGACAAACGATTGTGACATTAATTTACAATCATTGTGATATTCATATTTAAAGTTATTCGAATTTTCATATTTTGAGCTCAGATCAAAACTTTTGGCATGAAATTCATTTAGCATCACTTTGTCTTCTAAGTCTGTGAGGGTAAATTGCCATGATATCAAAAATGTCGCACGGCAATCTTTATTATACTGCCTTTCCGTAAGCAGATTTTTCCCTAATCAAACTGAGAGTTCACTAAAATGCATGCACTTCACAACAGCATGGATAGTAGAAAGTAGATTGGGTATTGGCTCATTTCACCATAATTTTGAATACAGATCTGTAATATTATACTCATTTATACATAATAAATACAAGCATGTTTATATACCATAGTGTGTCAACTTAACATGTCCATCTCAATCTTCAATATTTTCACAAGGATTCAATGAAATGATCACTAATGTAAGAAATACATGGACTCTTTGAACCAAGCAGCAAGATGAGAATAGGAAATATGACAAAACTTGAACGAATTTCGATTTGTATATTTGAACTCATTTTTATTATTAATCTTCATGCAATGGTTGCGGTATTTCTTTGTGCTCCGATCGATTTCACTGAAAGGTTGAATATTTTTCTATGGTTTCTCTAAAGCCATTATTTTTTTGCAGCAGAACCATTCTTAGACTCTTAAGATTCTTGAAAATAAAGTCGTTTTGCTGAATATGAAGGGTAATTGGAGAATATGGATGAAATAATGTAAGTTCTCCTACTTCGTTCAACTTGATGTACGATCATCGAATTCTGTAGTTTCAGGTCATGATGTTTAACATATCCACCGCATTCAAAGTTCCGCTGAACGGGGTTAGCCAGCATTTCTGTGAATCATGCATTATTCAAATACTTTCATTTGTGCAAATGCGTAAGATCAAATATTCAAGTATTTTCAAAAGTGAACATGAACTTCACGCAAAAGTCGAGCAACCTTATCAAAGTCCTTCATCATTTAGGAAGAAATTTAAAATGCCTGTTTAGAAATTTAAATTAATAAGCAGCAGTGATTTGTGATCTGAGAAAAACGCCATTCACGCGCACAAATTCATCTCCCAAAGTGACTAGACATTTGCATCAGTAACACGATTGGAGCCCACAGGGATGAAGAGTAGGAGTCGGAGTCCTATCAAATGATATGACTCCGGGTTCCGGTCTATAACTAGACCAGAAATATGATACAAACAAATTATTTATCCTCGTGCACAGCTGTCAGTGTCTTGATATCAACTTTCTCCGTCAAACAAAAGTACAGAGACAGCCGTACATGCAAAGCTTGTAATAGTTGAGGGAATGAACCGTGATAGTGAAAAAAGGATTGTCTTTTCACTCGGCGATTTAATAGAGAAGACAAGCCTTCCTAGCCTCCATCACACCTGCGCACCAAAGGTCACATCAGAGACAAAAATGAAATACTAGTTTGTTTGAGAACATTACCTCTTACCCTCACGTTAATCGTGTGTGATGGCTCCTCTAAAGCGCATATTAAAATCGAAAGTGTACTCATATTTTTGAAGAAGGGGATATTTTCCTGCCTGGTAGACACTGGAGAAAACCCGTGTGAAGCACACATCAACAAGATGGGAGGAGCAGAGTCGCATGCATCCGACTTAAAGGTACATTTGATACACGTTCATAGAAAATGATTGATGATTGATACAGGAATGATCACTAAAATAAGTTCAGGTAAGCCTATAATGATCTATGATGTAGGTTACCAGTTTTTTTTGAAAAGCTACGCTATACGTGTATATACTTGCCAACCGGAGTCGGAGTCCTATTAAAAGGATAGGACTCCGCATCCCTGGGAGCCCATGAGAAACATGAAACGTGCGATATTCAGGACATCAACTCTTACTACATATTTTGACACATCTATTTTGTATAACACATCTCATCATCATCAGGAAGACGAGACCCAAACATTAATTCAAAGGAGGCATCAACACAATGGAAGGAATTCCTGTCACCTTCTATGAACCCTCCGTCGTCTCAGCCAGTAGGCTACATGTATCACTGGGGGAGACAGTCTGGAATGGGACAGGTCATTTTGGGACACTTCTTTCCGCCGCAGCGTTGCGGGAGACGTTTCATTTGAACTTTCTCGTCAGGCTCTATCCGATGGCACCATAATCGGGAAACGCTTTCCCTCGCCATCGTTTCACTTTCACAGACGAGATAAGAGCTTTGGAATTGATCCGACATCTGCACATCATTGGCCGGCAATATAGATTTAGATGATAATTTTTGATTCCAACGTCAACGTTTAAAAATTTGCACAGCCTCAGGCTCTGCCAACGCAGTTGCAACTAACTTTGCAATCCAAAACGCTATTCGTTGGATTGAATCGTCCAGTGTAAAGATATCTGATATCACATGAAGAATATCACTTACCAGTTCTCCAAAATTGTCCGGTTTGCTTTCATTTGTAAAGGAAAATGGTACAAAATATTTCTGTCCATATGCATGGATGTCAAAATAGAGTTTGATTTGACGTTGCAGTGACTGAACGAATGCTCGAATATTTTCGGTGCATGGGTCAGAAAATGGAAATGGTCCTCTAAACGTCTCTGAGCAAGGATTTGCATTGTTCTCCGTTCCTAAAATTGCAAAACTTTGTAAGAATAAAAAAGACTGCTCACTGAATGAGGTGCTCTGTCAGAGATAGAAGCTTTTCCCAGAAAAAGTCTTTTTCTATGAATCATCTTAGCCCTTGCCCCAATGTGGGGAGGGGTATTTTCACACCCCGGCGAATTTTTTAATATATTTTAAACCAAGCAAGCGATGGCCACCAGATTTCTAGTAGCCTACTTTCTACGTATTATGCAACTTTTGACAGGAGGATAATAAATTTGGCACAATACTTTTGGCGTGAGAGCTATTTTAAAACTTGACCTTAGCCTAGGGATGACCCTAAAAATAAAAGCAATGCTGTTTTTCTGAATCCCCATTCAATGCCTATTCGATTGATGTGTGGATTGGCAAAATTGGTGTAATAGTTTAGAAGGTCAGCTGGGAATGGGGGGGGCGAGGGTTAATATAAGAAAATGACGAAATAAACTAACCCAAGAAAAACTATTGAAACCCAAGAAAGACGAAGGAGGAGAGAGATGATGCTGAGGAAGAAGATAGGATACGATGCTCAATCCCTTACGTCGGAAAGGATTCAAGCAAGTTGGCCTCTGTCCTTCGAGAGGTGAATGTCGAGGTGTCGATGAAGCCTAGGACAACACTTCGATCCCTGCTGGTGAGGAAGAGACCTGCCCCGGCTACTCAATTGGGCGTAGTGTATGGGATCACATGCCAGAACGGATGCTCGTGGAGTTATGTGGGTGAAACAGCTAGAACCAAGGAGGTGAGAGGCAATGAGCATGCTCGCGCGATACGAGAACTCGACGTGGACCGGTCCGAGCTGGCTAAGCATGTGGCGTTGACTGGTCATCGAATCAACGTGGAGAAAGCTGAAGTGCTAGACAGAGAGAGTGTTTGGAGTAAGCGAGTGGTAAAGGAGGCGTTCTGGACCAAGAAGATGGATTCGCAGAACAAAGTGAAGCATGCCCTCAGTGAATCTTGGCACTGCTTGTGTTGACTTGACTTTTCTTCTTTCACCTAATTTTCGTATTTTATGGTGTTACTTTTCACTTGTAATCAGTAGTGTTCTTACTTAGGCATTTTTATCTTTGTGTCTTGTGTTTTTCACAGCAGCGGAGTCATAGAATCTAATTGTGTAATGTGAACTGTCTTCTGTGGCTGGTTCTACAGTCAGTTCCTCTGATGATGGCCGGCAGTGCCGTTCGAAAGATCTAAGCGCTTTTAATTAGAAAAACGACATTTTGGTTTTCTTGGCTACTATCAGCCTTACTGGGATTCCGCCTCAAATTACAATGAATAACCCAGGCTCACTATTTGCAATAACCTTAATATCGAAATGGCACATCACAAAATTAGACAACTTGCTCCTTCTAGAATCGATAATTCATGTATCACTTGCTATTGGAAATGGCAAACAATAAGCTGTCAGCAGAGGACACCAGAGCAAGTGTGAGATGCGTACGTGCTGTGATATCACTTCGCGCACACCAAAACACACATCGCGTGGCTAACATTCGATTCAGCGTATGCACTATACAGTGAGAAATGCCGAGGAGAGGATGTGAAATCATCAAGTGAACTAATTTTCGTACGCCTGCTACTTTCTTTAATAATGATCGGAAGGGCCAACATTATGGAGAAAACTTGTGGGCAATGATCTGAATTCTTCGAATCTGAAGGAATTTTGGCAATCGAAGCACTTTGCTGGAACTCACATTAATCCGCAAGCGACGCACGACTTTTTCCTATCTCTGTAAGGTATTAGGAATTCCTTCTTGCCCACTTAATAGGTTCCTCGATGTGCCGTCAATTTCGTATTAATCTCACTTCTAGCAAACCAAAGCAGATAAACAAAATATTTAATTCTGTGATTTATTCTACCGATTTCGGATAGGAGTGGAACAGCCGCTCTTATCCTTCATCAGGAATAGAAAGACATACAAAAAGATGTAAAATTCAAATAGTGCAAGCATTACAAATATGCAAGGATTGCATGCATAGAATTATAGAAACAGAAGGGAAAGATTAATGCGTATAGATTCTTTATGTCAACTTGCAGCTATGCTGGTCAAAGAGATAGGAGATTTAGGGTCAAATAAAGGTGATCGCTACAATATCGGTCATCAATTGACTTGAGAATTTCCTTTCTATTTTGTTCATTTTCATTTCCTTCGACTTCATCCAATATAGACGTTTTAACCATAGCGTAGGGATGTATATGTAGAGTGTCGACTCAAAAAGTGTCTGTATACAGTGAAAATTGTTTTATGAAAAGATTTATTTTTTTGCGGAGACTGCGTTCCCGTGGTCCAAAAACTTATTTGAACACTTTTGAAAAAAGTCAATATTTGCCGATTTATATACTACCGAGATGAAGCTCCTCTCTAAGTAGTATGAAACAAGTTGGATATCAAAAGGAATGAATATTTGCTAATAAGCATCCTAACTAAGCGGAAATTAAGCTGATTATCAAGGGAATTTCATGATCTGTATTATAATGGAAGTCTTCATGAAAAGTCACCATATTATTCGTGCTTTCTTGGCTGAAATTTCAAGTTTTTAATTCAATTTTCACCGATATGATTCACTAAATTCATGTTTCATTTCTTGAATGTAAATAGTGATGTAGACTCATTTACATCTTTCAAAGTTAATTGAAATCATCGTCCTTGATTGAGTGATTTTTCTCTACCAGTGGCAGGTTGCCTGTGATGTGATTACGCTTAAGAAAATACTTTTCAGGTTGAGCATGAAAGATGGAACCCATCGAATTTCTCATTTAACAAACATTGAATCTCCATGGCTGTCATGACACTGAGAATCTGTGAAACACCATCATTCAGTCTGCATTACAATCATGATCAATCAATTCCGTTGTAAGAAATTTCTGCAAAACTGCACACATGTGCATATCTCACATTTGGTGACAATACTACCTGTATCTCCCTTGAGTTCATTGAATAAAATCGAAAGTGTATACACATTGGGGATTTAATAAATGCAGAGTTACCACTCTACCTAATATACCTACTCTATGGCTTCAACGTTATGTTTTTGATGACCATGTTCTAAACAAAGAAATGACACCTCTTTACTTTCATCATTGTCAAAGCGATGTCCAGCTATCATCTCCCTGAGAGACCTCCTAATAAATTTTAATTCTAACAATTTTCAATTCCTACTGGAACATATTCTCTTCATTTCGAAATGGACCTAAGAAAAACATGAAATATCTCTCCAGCTCTTCTCAAGTTCTAAAATCTACTGTGAGTGCATTACTGAAGTCAGCAGTTTCATAACAAGCTGTCATCCAGAACAGCCAAAGTTAGGAAGGGTGAAAACATTACACCGTACATCGTAGGGTACATACCGTACAAATATTGTACATCATTTGACTAAAACTAAAATATGTTTCATAGAGCCAGCGAAGCATGTCGTGTTGATACGAGATGCATTTAAAAATGAAACCGGCCGCTTTTTCAAGAGGGATCAAACTCTTCACTTGGCTCACCCAGTGAATCGAAACTTACAAATCTTCCAAGTTATTTGCAAGATTTACTGCCAACTTAGCAAGATATCTTACGAATCTTCCAAGATAACAGCCCTATCTTGCCAATCTTCCAAGTTTCAGTTCCTAGACATATCTTCTAAGATAGGCTGATCTTCCAAGACAAAAGACCTATCTTACGAATCTTCCAAGATAACAGTCCGCATGAAATCGTCTTAGATCGTGTAAGTTTCTTGGAAGATTAATAAGTTTCGATTCACTGGGCATAAATTTGATCAAATTGATGTGGCGGCAATTAAATATTGCAAAACTGGCCAAAAAAGTCTAATTCACTACTACTCTGCCGCAAAGCGCTGGCAAAACACCAACGTCTAGTCATGAGAAGGTAAGGCACTGCCAGCCGCTCCCTAAGAGGGCCTGATTTTGAATAATTCGTTCGGTGAACTGAGCTATGGACTTTGATCCGGAGACAGTTATGTCAGATAAGCTTGACAACCTGTCAGATAGTTTGCATTTTGTGTGGGAGTGAAATGATATCTCTCTTATGCAAACTGCCGGGTGGGAAAATCAACTTTTCAGTCCCACGGGATGAGAAAGGTAACTTTTCTTCCCGCAGTTAACTTTTCTATGTAAACTCCTGCAGAGGACAAATCATAGAAGTCTATAAACTTGCTATGATTAGCCAGAGACTACCAAGATATCGATACAGTCCCTTGAGTTACTCATTCATAGATTTCGCGATGCAACCATCAATTTCATAATGAACAATAGACATCTGTAAATCACAAAATTAAAAGCTACATTCTTTCGAGAGGAAATAAACGTCTCCTCCCTAGCTATCTGTCCATCCCACGCTGTGCTGCGGAGGAAAAGTTGATATTTCTTCTCTCAAGAAAATAGCTATTGCATTATATCAGTAGAACATTTGAAAAGAGAAAATATACATCTACTTTTGCTATGACAAACCATTTGTTTCTATGATAGTAGCAGTGGCAAAGTGTTTTATTCCAGTAATAAAAATCATAATGCTACAATTTCGTGTTGACATAAATATGGAATCAACTGATGGATAGATATGGAAAACCGATACCTGAAGTTTTGACGGAAGTTTTGACGTCGAAATTTCTATTTGGATCTGTGCCGATACAACCACCATATGGAGTTCGTGTTTTGCGCCAATTTCGAGTCTAAAAGTTTTGATGAAAATTACAATCTTTAAAAGAGATTCTACATGAAGGAAATATATACACAAACTAGGCTGTCAGAGATTGCTGTATTACAAGAACTTAGGTTTAAGAAAAAACAATCATAACCATCAACTTCTGTTGTTAATGCTCAGTACTTATAGCAAAATGACAGATAAAGCAACCGGTTGCTCCTCATGAAGCAATCATGAATAATGCGGGCCTACTGAAGCTGATAGACGACGAATGGCTAATTCATCGGATATACAAATACATGAATACTGACAAACAATGGGATTCACTTACATCCATAAAGCTTCATTAATTCTATTACAGATCATGATAGCCCATCATACACTGTAAGCTTTAGACCGTAAATATTCGCAAAAACGGACGCTATTTTATCTGATACGAACGGATTTTAACTCATCACCCTACAAATATTCTCGATGATTTACCAATAGAACTGCTGTTGCACATTTTGCATTTAAATTCATTAATAATGTTCTTAACTTTACATTTATTGTATATTATCAAGCAAAATATGTCAGTATTTACAGTTATCACTCTCATTCATGTTTTTTGTTATTAAAACAATCCTTCAACTTTTTATTACGTTTCTATTAACCAAACGTGTTAATTTTTCTATAATAGCTTTATCATTGAAGTATGGGAGAAATAAGTTAGCGTAATACTTTTTATCTAAACGTGCCATTCCATGTTTGCGCTTGTTTTTGACATCACGCTTCATAACTCCATTATTCCTTGATCTTTTGTTAACATTACACAAAGCTTCGTTCTATAATATAGGGATACAGCTGATACGAAAAGAGATTTTTATTTGCTAGCATTATATAAAAGGGAGAGAAAACCTTCTCTACATTTTCAATACCAAAAATAATGACCGTGAAATGCACCTCCCGTTGTCTGCCATTACATTCATAAAAATAGACTGTTTGAAACAGTGTGTAAGCGATGCAATTGAAAACATGGTGCATTAGGCACCCTAAATATACTGTGATGTCAAAGTAAAGCATCCTTGTTATGAAGCAGCTGCATACAAGAACAGATATAGTAAATGTTCACAGTCCGTACTTCTTTGCCGCATATTTTGCTTCCAAGATCACTGGTTCTCATGCCAATGAACACCACCTTTTATATTTTCAGACTGATCGATACACTAGGTCTAGTTCATATCATGAAAATTGTTTCTATTTCAGTGGTGCGCAACTTTTTACATTCTTCGGTCGCCGTTCGAAGGTCGAAAGAATCACGGTCGCATTTATTATGTGTGCAAACAAAACTAGGTCAATAGGCAATCCTTTCTATATTCCACCACTCAAATTGGCTTTCCTTGATGAATGACGCAGTGAAAATCGCATAAAGGTCTACATGTACTTCGTAAAGAATGAGTTAGCAAGTTAACCCACATACGACTGACGGTCATTTTTTGACCCGAAAAGGTTTTAAGCTTAACCCTCAACAGCCCGGCAAATTTTACACCTTAATCAGCCCACCTGTCTACATATGTAGACAAATTTCTATAATCGACTTATGATGCATCTATAGGGATATTGCTGCACTGTAGGTCAATCAGATAGCTCACTGATAAATTATTGACATTATATAAGCAAATATAGTTTTTATAAGGTAGTTCAATAATTTTCTTAACAATAGGTATATAGGCCAACGAACTATTTTTCCATCCTTTTTGCAGTAAAGTTGAAATATAATCTCAAAACTGAACATTTTTAATCCATCAAAAGTGCAGTTTCAAAGAGGCAACAAAGAGGAATCATGATCATCACTATCATTTACAATCATGACACAATTGACACTTGACTTGCCTGATCAGGTGTTCACTACAGGACACGTTTTGGACAGGAAACACAAGCATTTCGAGTGGACTTACGGCATCGCTTCATTTGACACTTTGTTGGCTTTCGTACCTGAGAACATGCATGCACAATGGATTTCGACGAAAATCCAAAGGATATAAATGCATCCTTTGTTTGAGCGTACACTTTCTTGTCGTTGAATCGATGGTGCATGTTCTCCTCAGCTAACTGAGCTGCCACCTGTTTCACAAAATAGAGCCGAGACTTTCTGTATCCATTTGTTTCATGATGGTGAATCCATTGAAAAGAGCAACATCAATCATGTTGAACAGATCAACTAGAGTATATCTATTCGTCTTCCTCTTACATGAAAAATCCTCGATGCAAGAGTCAAGGACGTCCACTCCTCCTTTGCCGTGATTGTAGTCGTCGATTACTTGAGGGAGGCGGTCTTCTCTCGACAAATTCACTTCGTTCTTTGTGTGGCATGAGCTCATCAACAATACATTTTTATTTCTCTTCGGGCAGTAGGAAGCTAACATGATTCGGTTCGTCGAATCCCAAAGAAAGTGTGTACTATGAATGTCAACATTTTTAGCTTATTTCATGATCTTTGGTACACTTCGACGATTAGACATGATTGTCCCAGTGCATGTAAGACCATTCTTCAGAAGTTCAACGATGAGTTCATGTGAAGTGAAATAGCGGTCGATGAAGACATTCCGATGACTGTGATAAAAGGGCTTCGTTAGCTCCAGTACAAGGTCTCTAGCCAGACCAACTGCTCGCTCACCATCACAGCCGGCATAAGGAATTCCGTGCAGAGCGTAACCGTTCAAAGCATCGCAAATCCAAAATACTTTAATTCCATACTTTGCGGGTTTTGCAGGCATGTAGCACCGACCGGGTGCATATCCGCGAAATCCGCATAACTGTTCATCAACAGTTAGAGAATCAGAAGGGACGTAATGCTGTCGCAGGGCCAGCACAAACAACGTCCAGATTTCCCGGACAGCAGCGAGTTTGTCGCACGATTGTCGTTGTGCTCTGGTAACTTTGTTATCCAAAGAAATTGTCTCCAGTATTTCTTTCCTTCGATTTTTCGAAAGCGTGCATCTGTAGAATGGTTTGCTATCATTCCTTGAAAACAGTGAATTTATGCTGGACATTCCATCGCGATCAGCTCCTGCTCGTATGATCACACCCAGCCATGCCTTCAACTCACGGAAAGAAATCATGCGCCGCTTTCGGAGCTTCAATCGTCTATTAGTCCATCGAAGTATGGTTCGCAGAATGGTTTCGTTTAGGAACAGCGAAAAGGCTTGAAGTTCGTTTGCAGGGTTCACCGTAGCACCATCGCGGAAATGAATGTCATTACGCTGAAGATGACGAGCTGGCGGAGCTGAGTCGGTCCATGAAATACCTGATGGTGATACATAAACATTGTCAGCATCTTCATCAGTCATGTGAACTTCAGAAGTATCCGAATCTCCGGAAACGTTCTCAAAAAATTCGTCGTCGCTTATATCGTCGTATGACTCAAGTTCTCCAGCACAGATTCATGCGTCTGTCCACCGATGTCACTAGGCTCGCTCTCTATGTCAGAGTTCTGACTCGAATTGTCGGTGTCACTTGAGCTATCATCGTCCGGATACTGTGTGTTTAGTCTATGCAGAACATCTTCTGCGCAGAGTCGACGTCCACTTCGAGGCATCACGGAGTTGTATGTTGTGACTACACTTATTGACATCGGATGCTAACATTCGTAGCATCGCTAACGTGCTATTGGATTTTAGCGCTATTGTTTGTTCCTGCGCATTGTCTGACAATCGTTTATCAGACTGTGTGTTGACTCATAATAGCCCATACACACTTCTTGGTTGACAGCGTGGCCGCGTTTTCTCTCTATCTCTCAATCAGGACATAACATTGTAGAAGGCGACTTGTTTTGTGTATCTTTATCCATACTGCAACATGTTGATGACATTATGATGTAGTCACAGTGGCAGACAAAGCGACCGTATTATGTAACATTTGGGAGGAAGCAGGAATTTCAGAAAGCAGGACATGACGATAGATAAAATCATAAGACACACGTGACTGCGAGTGGTCGATACCGATTACGGCAATCGGCAAAACACAAGGAGCATAATAATTTTAGTGTCTACCTATGTAGACTGCAGGGCTGATTAAGTATAAGTAACGTTTAAATTCAAAATTTTAAACATGGAGATTCAAGAGTTTCTCATCCAATAAAGTAAACATATTTGCTCATAAAAATGAAAGGAAAATCCCGCAGTTAACATATTTGCAATTATACATAACTTACTACAAGCGATGTCTACATATGTAGACTGGTGGGCCGATGAGGGTTAAGGTGTTATTAGCACTTGAAAAGTTGAAATCATGTTTTTGTAAGGGCAACCGAAAGCACTTTACTAATCTGCTGCAATAATTCATGAAGGAATTACGAGCCATACAAAATTCATTCATCATTGAGCCGGTATATTCTAGGCATTCACTCGTATATAGGCCTACGCATTTCTAGAACCTCGTATATAAGCCTGCCTACCTTGCGTTATTATTGAAGCTATAAAATATCTTATTATCATTAATCATACAGTTCCTTTGCAACCCAAAGCGAGAGTTTTTGATTTAATGGTAAATGTGAAATAAAAACACAACTGAAATTTTAACATATTTTATTTTTGAAAATACATGTACACAAAATCTAATTAGGTAAAAATACAATATCTCGTAAAGAAATTGCAATATATTTCGATTCAATACGTTGCTTCACACAAGCACACAACACTACCGCTGCAGGAGCTACTGATCCAGCAGCGGTAGCATGGTGTATGGACTTTGTGCTTTCTCGCACAGCTCGATCTGTCATCTGCCTTCGACACTGTCAACCACTCTATCCTCTTGCAGCGACTGAATGTTTCATTTGGTATTTCCGGTCATGTACTGCAATAGTATGACTCAACTGTGTGCAATAGTCTGACTCGTTCTCGTCTTCTCGATCAAGACTTTTTCGTTACAATAACTCGTGGTGTGCTCCAATTCTCAATGCTCATGGCGTCCCTCAAGGAACAGTGCTAGGTCCACTATTTTTTTATCCTCTACGCAGCCGACTTTTTTCGAGTGATTGATCGCTCATGTCTATGCTGACGACTTCAGTATGTACAGCTCCTGCTCTCTGTCACTTCTCACCCAGCTCTCGTGGCGGATGGAGCTTTTTCTTCAAGACATCCAGCAGTGGTTGATCGCAAACAAACTTAAACTCAACGCCGCCAAGTTTTAGATTCTGTGGTACTCTATAAACAGCAAGGAAGACAGGCTCCCTTCAAATCTAATCAATGTTTAGGAGTGCATCTTGACTCCCATTTGTCCATGCACGCGTTAATTTCAAGCAAAGTCTCGAGCTGCTTCGCCTCACTTAGGCAAATCTGGTCCATCACTCACAATGCATATCCTTCGATCGCACGCCATGTGCTTAGTGCACCCTCGTCTAGATTGCTGCTTATCTGTGCTTGATGGTCTCCCTAATATCCAGTATCGTCGCATGCAATCCCTTCTTAATGCGGTCGCAAGAGAGTGTCTCACCAACTCCTCCAATCGCGATGCTGAAGGACTTCCAATGGCTACGCATTCAAGAGAGGATTCACTTTCGCCTTGCAGTGCTCACCTTTAGATGTCTCAATCTTTCTGCTTCTGAATCTCCCTTCTTGGTATTTCAGAAATTGCTTCTCGCAGGCACTTACGCTCATGGTAGATCTGTTTCATCTCCATATGTTATATTCTCCCGGCGATCAATCGGAAGTCGATCTTTCCCACCTGCTACCATCTTCTGTGACTTCTGTGATCACCGACAAAATGTGGCACCAAACATGAATTAACATTGCCATCACGAATGTCTCTCAAATGCTCACCGACTCGTGTCGTTGACGTAAAGGGCTACTGGTTTGGCCGACATAACGGAAATAACAACGTTGGCATTCAATTACTCGTCCTGATAACGCATCCATAGAGAGAGAGTCTCAGCACAGCGCTCGAAAGAGCGCTCTCCTCCCAAACACCCATATAGATATTGTTGAAGGAGCCACCGTAGGGTTTACCTATGGTCACACCTGACACTTGTAGCAAACGTTGGTTACAGTAGGTGAAATCATTTCGCTGAAGAGATAATCTTAGCAAATCCAGCAAAAGCACATTAGGACGATTACTGTCAGGTACTTCTTCAAATATTGTTGCCACTCTGCGGATACCTTCATCGATTGGGATATTTGTATATAAAGAGCGGACATCGAACGTGCACAGAAGAATGTCACTCGTTGTCTGAGTTTGGCGAAGAACGGCGATTAATTGTTGGGAGTCACATAAAAAGGTTGGCAAGCGTTTGGCTAAGGAAATGAAAAGTACTCGATACATTTCCCAACATTACCACTGACAGACACAACATTAGCCACAATAGATCTTCCAGGAGGCGTGTCAAGGGCAGGCGAAACTTGCTTGTGTACTTTTGGAAGAAATCGACGATCACTTGGGTCGACAGGTGGTAGAAGAAAACGAAGTTCCTTGCGGTTGATTGCTCCGGAGGAATAGATGGAGTTAAGAATATCCTCGAAAACATAAGAGGAGTCCGTTGGGGGTTGCGACAAACCTCTGCAAAAAACTTCGTTTCAGAGTTGAGCATTACATTCATGTTCATAGGAAACAAGGTCCAGAATAACCCACTTGCCACCCTTATCCGCTGGGCGAATTACGATGTTTGGGTTTTCTGTTTGGGCAGAGAGACAAAGGCGCTCGTCAGGAAGCAGATTGTCATCAGATAAGCACTGATGATCGCCGAATAGGATGGATCTTGCTGCTGAGAGAATACGGCGTGACAACTGTGATTGGCCGTAGCGGTGAACATAGCGGTGACATCAGACGAGGCGAGCGTTTCGTCAAGCAGATCATCCAGCACCACCAAGTCGTAGGGTTGTATTTCGCTTGTGTGAATGAGGTCCCCTTTGGCGACCACACCATGCTTTTGTTGTTCTTGTTGGAGGGCGGGCTGGAAGATGCGGTAACATCAAATGACCCGGTTGATGGGGCACTCGAACAATTCAGAGCGGTGTTCAAGTATTTGCAGCGTGAGTATCTGATTTCTGTACATAGTGAACCACGAATACGATATGAATTACGATCAGTATAGCTCGTTTTGATTTTTGGCTGTAAAAGAACGGATAAGCCGTTATAATATCAGCATTGTCGATGATTGAAGTATGCATGATCTGGTGATTTACAGGGCAATATAGTCAATGCACAAAATTATGGTGATGATGTCTGCAACACCCTATCATGAACTGCCAAAAAGTTTAATTGAGGAGAGAAGGCAATGATGATGTTTGAATCTAATATAGAATATAAGGACATTTCAATCATTTAATAGTCCACATTAAGGAGAATCGTTTTTCGGGTCACATCATGCACAACAACAATGCACCTTCAATAAGTGTCTTCAATAAGGCCGGAGAGCATTAATTACACATTCAGCTGTCAATAATATTATGTCTACTTCTTTGAAATACTATTATATGATACTTGGTACGATTTCTAAATATGCAATTATACATGCAAGCAATAGTAAGCATGCTGTATTCTTTTATCTCGCCTGTAATGCAATTCTGAATATTATAAGTTTAAAGTAATGAAATCACAGAATTAAATTGTTTAATCGCATTACTTTGCTGGAAGTGCAGACTGATTCAAACAGATGGAACATGCAGGAACTTATTAAGTGGGCAAAAAGAGTCGTGCGTCGCTTGCGGATTGCTCTGAATTCCTTCAAAATGCTCCGATCGCCACGACTCCTTCAGATTCAAAGAATTCAGATCATTGCGCAAAAGTTTTCTCGATAATGTTGGGCCCTCCGATCAATTTTAAAAAAGTTAACAGGCGCATGAAAAAACGTTCACAAACATCTCTGCAGAACTTGACATCGTCTGTGTCTCTTTGTTGTGTGATCCGGTTGATAACAGTCACTGAAACTTCGCACAATTTGGAGTGTTTAATGTTGAATTGGCTGCTCATTGTTCGATTGCTATGGTATTTAGTCAGCAGATTGTCCCATTTCATTCACGTTACATGTTCCAATGTTTCCTTCCAGTCAAACGGAAGAAGAGACGACCTGTCTAGTTCTGTGGTCACAATGCTACTCCGGCCGATGAATGGACAAAGTTAATGGAGAGATTATCAGAGGAAGAATTTTGTTTATCCTTGCTTCACCTGGATCGGAAGAGGAATGCATTTGTAGAGACCCTTTATGAAATGCAAGGTGTGCAAATGAATGAATTGAAATCAATGAACTTGTGAGATGCGAAACAGCTTCAAATCAGTCAATCTTCCAAGAGCATTGAATCCAAGAGAACATCAAGAACGACAAAGCTTTGAAAGCTGAATCTTAGAAAAAAAATTGCTGACGTTCCCCCCTCTATGGCTGATAAGTGCACACCTCTTTACTATTATTACTCAGGAGTGTTTGGCGCCCATTGACGATTATCGGTGGCAAAGTGGAAAATGATGGTGAGTTGACAATAAGTATAGGATATCACAATGATTTCAGTAGATAGACACTGAGAATCTACGAGTATCATAAGCTATATATTCTCCGAGCCGGAGGCGAGGATAGCTTATGGTACGAGTAGATTTTCAAGCAGCGTTTATCTTCGGAAATCAGTGTGATATCCTAATTTATATGACCGATATCTTAAAGGGAATAGAAATTCACAAAACTCAAGCGTTTAACATTGCAAATGTTGACAACATGAAAGACATGTTTAGTGGAACTTTCTCAAACTGTGTATTCAATATCAAGCTTGAGAAGTAAGAGACAATGTCACATGACTAATCATAGTATGATACTTATTGTTGATAAATTATTAAAATTTTTTCAATTTACTAATTTATCATAGTTTTCAATATTTTACTATGGATCTATGTACCCAGCAGTATAAACGATTATATTCTATCGTTAAATATCTACAATTCTACTGCTATCGGTCATATAAATAGGCATTAATATTCTATACTATGAAATGATGTGGTCATATACTTAGGCAAAATTTTTCCAAGAAAACCGCAAATGGTCAATTTCTTTACTCTTGGGTTATCACTCTTGGGGGGGGGGGTACCCAAGCTCATGGGTCCGCACCCCAAGATTCTTGGATACCCCCAAGACTACCACAAACCCAAGAATGACCCCAAGACCCAACATTGGTAGACTTGATCACGATAGTAGTCTTCAATCACTATGAGACAAGTCAGTTCTGGAGGATAAAATTCAGGCGTTTGATTTTCAAATGATCTGGATTCAAATTGTTTCTTTATTCGATTCCTATTGAATAGAATTTCAAAAAATCGGGGCCTATGGAAAAGGTTCATTATAGAATGGTTCGTTATAACGATTCTCGACTGTATTTCCTGATTATACTTATCTTTCTCCTGATTTGCTACTCAAACTTAGTGCTAATGTTATTCGCGGTCCGAGACACAAGTTTGTCATTAAATGCTCTTGTTTAAAGTGACATAAGAATCTCTATTCTCAGAGAATTACTGGTATGTGGAACAAACTCAGGAACTTTGTCGTTCATAGCTTCTCCACTTCAAACTTTAAGAACAAAGCGCGATGTTTTATATACATTGTCTATATAATTGCTTTTCCACACATCCTGCCTTTTCTGCTCTTTTTCACTTTGGGAGTCTATTATTTATGACTTTAGGTAACTGCATTGCAGAAATGTACTCGTCTCTGTGACTTAAATGAAGCAACACGCCCTGAGAATCCAAAGGTTTGATTTCAGAATTCAATTCAGAAAGCATGATGATGTCATTTCAAATTCATCTATCCACCAATTTCATGCTCCGGTTTGTGATTCACGTCTTCTGTCTTGTTACAAGTCTTCAAAGTTCTTAGCAGACATTTTCGAAGAGAATCCGTGGAAATCCTAAATGTAGAGGTCTTTCAAAATATATATCGCTGTCAGTCCAATTAACGCCAACATAAAGGTAGCAGCGATGAAACCAGAAAAGACCTCGAAAGCACCATTCATGGCTTGAACAAGCTTTTGTGCACTCCATCATATCTCGTGCAAAGTCAGACTTCCGATAATGATCTTTCCACATTGCATCGTTGACAAGGTTGTATCCATCATCACCTTGTTCATCGCCAACACCGAATTCTACATCTTCTGGCTGCTGTTGTTCCTTCTTATATGTCATCATTCCGTCACCACTTTGCATTAACTTGCAAGTCTTGGACTCGGTCCCAAAGATTCCTCCAACGCACGCGGCTGTCTGATTGCAATGTGATGCGCAGTCGATCAAGCTCGGACATGAGTCAATTGTTGCATTGATGTAATGCGGAGAGCATTGCCGATTCCTCATAACAGAGAAGAAAGAAGCAGACGAGTGAGATGTGAGCCAGACGAGATAGATCAGTTCAATTGCTGGTCGCATCTTATTCCTGTGCTTTGCAGTCAGTAGACATTCACAGTGAAGTTGACGAAGAAGGGAGGGTTGCTTATCAATATGAAAATTGCAATAGAAGTTGAAAGTCTATTGATGCAAAGGAAATAGAAAAATAGGATTCTTGAAGCCAACAATCAATAGAAGACATGAATTACCTTGCTACAGTCTACCTTCTCACTTTGATCACCTCACATTCAACAAGCAACACAATTCTTGATATCATTCACTTCTTTATAAATCTTCACACCGAGTTTGCAGACCGCCATTTGACCATCGACCGTTAAGAAGGCGCTGGACGCCGAAGGCCCGTCACGCTGTGCGACGTGTAACTTTATATCTTTTTATTTTCGACCAATAAATTAGATCCGAGTCAGAAACTCTCTTTACTTGCCTGTGAAATACAAAGGAAATAGACTGACTTGTTGCATTCAATGAAAGAAGACGCATTATAGGTGATTGTCGAATCTACAATGAAGTTCATTACTTACCTAAAATGTTGCTGACTCCTTCAATTCAATTTTGTTGATCAACGAGACCCTTAACTCTGTAACAGTTGACTATTGTTGTCTGTGATTGCGTTATTTCTTCGGACGTACGTGTGTAATTGTTGTCTAAATGCTAGAAAAAGAGGATTTGCACCTTCGTATCATTAAACTACAGCTTCTTACTCTAGTGCCTTTGTCATCCGGTGCAACCATTAGCGAAGAGAGACAATTTGAGAATGCAAGCGACATGCTCAGCATAATTTCGTTGTGAGGTGACATCATATTCCCAGCTCACAGCCACCGTGTGCCAAGAGAGAATTGAACCGAAACTGAATTCTGGTGCTGGATTAGAAAAGGTTTCAATTATATCGTCAGCAGCTTTCGATGTAGTGTTCTGCATGTATGTACACGCTCTTTTCAGCTATCACTGTTGGAGTATCATGAGGCTTTGTACATTTCGAGAAATGAGAAAAATTCAAAGTGATGGACATGAAGCCGAAACAGCAGTCTGGGCATCGATTAGTATTCACTATGGATCAACAACAAGCCTCGGAGATCAGATCGATCTGATGCACACCATTGATTCACATGCTTTGGTTTGTACAGTACGCGACAGCAAGTTGGAAACTTAGCATAAATCTAAATTTTCCAACACCTCCTAAATTTTTTTGGTATCAGGAAATCAGGATCTATCATTTGAATGTTGTTGAATTGATTGCTTTTGAAATTGGTGGTTCCTAGAGGCCCATAAACCCGCGAGCACCAAATTTTCTTTGACTTGTTTTGACAAGCGTATCAATCAATTTGAAACATTCTCCTTGTGATATTCAAAACCGTCACAAGATTGGCTTTCAGAAAATATATAGTTTGAAAGTGTTTTCTCGAAGTTTATAGGCAATATTTTGAAAGTAGTATAGATAGAAAATGTGGTGATTTTTTCATTTTCAGAATGTGTTGTGATAATAACAGAAATAGCGCTGTTAACTAACTGATGTCATATTCTGCTTTTGTTAGGTAAATTTAAGGCCCTTCGAAGAAATATTCTGAAAATGAAAAAATATGTCCACCATTTTGAATTTTCTTATTTGTCGGAAAGTGCAAAGCCGCATGATAGAAAAAGAGCGTGTCATTTTCGTTGCTCTCTCGAAAAGGGCTAATCGTATGATTTTCTAGCAACCACATTTGAAAAGAGCGGCTCCAATTACATAAGAAACTGCTGACAAAATGTTTGGGAATTTTTTTAATCCAGCACCAGAATTCAGTTTTGGTTTTTCTGACCGCCATTTTGAATTTTCGTAATTTTCTCGAAAAGGCCTAGTTGTATGATTTTTAAACCGTGATTTTCGAAATTCTCATACAAAAATACATCAGAAACTGTCGAGAAATAGAATGGGAATTTTCAAAATGACAGACCCGCCGGATGGATTGGCAGACCGTGAGGCCTGAATCAGCGGAATGAATTCTTGATGTCTGGCCCACCCCTTTGCTGTCCACTTTCAATCGCCCGGTGGTTTCTGCTGGCTCCGAAGTAGTTGATATCAATCATATTGGTGCCGTGATCTCTTCAAAGCAGAGAATTAGAATGCTCGTTCCACTCTAGTTGTTTTCTAGAAGGGCAGAGTCATATCTCGTATCCCATAACAATAAGTCGTCAATGAATAAGCAGGAAGCCTCAGACAACAGCCAATGGCGTGATATTAGTTTGCGGGTAACCAGCTGAATATGCTCGAACTGATACAAAGGAGTTCTCATCATAATTTCTGCATAAACTTTCAAAGTTTGTTTTCTAGGACTCGAGATTCAATCATCATTTTGCTTATCTACAATGTCCATTAGATTGTATAAGTAAGATGGACGCACCCCTCACAACTCGTTCTCTGTTCGCTTTTTATGAGAAAGGCAAAAGTAGTAGCAGTGACAAGTGGAAGTATCAATATTTTGGAAAGAGGCAAATTTTTGGATCTTAAAATATTTAATTATCGATAGCGATATATTTCAGCTGCCACCAGCAGCTATCTTCAGGCGGCTGAAGAAATATCGATACAAGCAAAATTTGAAATTTACAGTAAACTGATTCAACTGTTGGACAGGAAATAGAAAATAGAAGATTGAGATAGATATTGAAGTGCAAGAGAGAGAAGATAAGAGAGCTATGAGGCAGGTAGTTTCACGAGTTCTTTGTGAGTTTTCACGAGGTGATAGAAGTACGGTAACTGTTCGTTATGTAGGTAGGTAAGTTGTTTTCTTGTGAAACAGATTTCCACACTGCATCAACATGTTTTTCATTAGTCTTTGCTGTCATATGTGGTCATATGTAGGTCGATAAGTGGTCATATCATTGAGATGCTGTTCCCCTGCTTCATTATATGCTTCTTTCGATATTATGCAAAACTCCGTTCCTTTGTCTGAGGGCAACATTATACAACTGGCTTTGTTTTGTAAGTTTCTCAATATCGTTCTATCTTGCGAATTCAGATTAGGGTAAGCTGGTTGAGGTTTTAGCTTCCCAACTATTCTTTTGCATCCATAATACACGCGCTTCAATTTGTCTTCGATCTGATCATTTCTGCTTGGCATCGAAAGTGTAGTATGCCATGCGTATTTATCAGGATACTTCTTTTCTTCTTCTCGATGGTCATGTAGTGCACTTTTCCACCTCTACTGGTGAGCGAATCGACTGAAGGTAACGTTGAAGTCGGCAATGGTAGTGTCATTGATGGGAAAAGCTACAGCGAATTTCGGACCTTTCTTAAAGAGCATAATTTCGTCTTCTGTAACAGAATTCGTCATGTCAGTGACTAAATTATTCTTCGGATCTTGTAGTCTGTCGTTATCTTCATCAATTTGTATCATCATGCTTGGTGGGCGATCGTAAAGTGATTTGAGTCTATCAAGACGTTCACAGAGTCTATTTTCAGCTTTCTTGATGTTATTTTGTCGTCCAACATTGATAAATTCATTGATTTCATTCATAATCTCAACATTTGTCACGATTGCTTGTAGAAATTTGAATCGCATGTCCAACATTTTCTTGATTTCGTTGATTTCGCTATAAAGCCGTGTGATTTCTAATCGCAGCAATTTTCTTGTGATCAATTGTGTTAACTTTGTGTTACTCTGATACTGTGTTACTTCGGCAAAAGAAACCATAATGATCTTGGTAATAATTTTTCTTTGAGACATTTGTACAGGAAATCTTATTTCAATTTTAGAGAATCAACTTTTAGAAATTTCTTCAAGCTCTTCCGAAAGATAAGAGAACTCCTCTTTCCGTAGGAGTCGGTAATAATTATGAATAAATTTTGCCCAGACAATTAAAATATAAATATTTTGGAAAGAGACAAATTTTCTAATCTTAAAATATTTAACTATCGATTGCATTATATTTCAGCTGCCACCAGCAGTTATCTTCAGGCAAATATTGAAGGAAAATCGATACAAGCAAAACTTGAAATTCACACTGATTCAACTGTTGGACAGGAAATGGAAAATATAAGATTGAGATAGATATAGATGTTGATGTTGTTAGTATGTATACCTCGATTCCTATCGCGGACTCCATTCATGCATCGATTACAAAATTAGAAGATTCCAAAATTTCCAATATTAGAGGAATTACAATTGGCCAAATCGAACAACTTCTGCATGTGATTCTACGCATTACATACTTTCATTTCAAAGGAAATGTGTAACCCCAAACAAAAGGTCTGCCTATGGGATCATCCCTTTCTGGAATCTTGGCGATCATTTTCATGGACAATATTGAAACCACTGCACTTAGTCACATGAGAGTGATGTATGATGTCCCTATCTTTATGAGATACGTTGACGACTGCTTCGCTGTTATCAAAGACAAAACTCAAACGATGATTTTACTTGAGCATCTAAACTCACAGCATCACAACATCAAATTTGAAATAGAATTACCCAACGAAGAAAATATCAGCCTTTGTCTTTTAGACTTTTGTGTGAAACTGAACGTCAACAATCCTCCTGAACTTGAATTTGAATTTTATTGTAAACCTGCAAAGAAGAACATTTTCGTGAATTACAGATCGCACATCCCTCAAACACTAAAACTAAATTATGTGAGAAATGAAAAACAGCGAATAAACGAACGCTGTTCAAACATCACATTACAAAACAAACATAAGAGCTATTTTGACAATACCCTACGTCTCAATGATTATCCAGAAACAATAATCCAGTGGACAAACAACAAACCGAAAAGAAGAAAATCAAAAGATAATCAACATGAAAGAAAGAACGATGACTTCAAATATTTCCCATTTCCATTTATTTTAGACAAAGTTGACAAACAAATTCGAAGAATATTCCATCAAGAAAAAATAGCAGTCCGACTAACAAGAAAGAATAAAACCCTTCGAACTGTTCTCAAACAGTCACCACATCAACATGAATGTAATCTTCGAAATTGTCCTATGACAGACAAAACTATGTGCAACCGACAAAGCGTAGTCTACAAAATAACATGCAATACCTGCAATAAATTCTACTTAGGTAGTAGTACTATCAGACCACTCCACATCCGTATTCGTGACCATTCTATCAACACATCTTCATCTGTCTACAAACATAACATGCAATAATCAAAGCACATTTTCTGATATAACAACGACTTCAATAATATCAACCGACAAGGACGCCACAAATCTCAGACTCCGTGAAGCGTATTGCATCAAGAAAATGAAACCTGAAATTAACGATCCATTTGAACTGAATAGCTGCAGTGATTTTCTTTTTCATTGAACACTTAGCATCCATCTAAATTTGACTTCACATTTCTATACTGTGTCTACTGCTTTTATATACTTCTTCTCTCTCCTCAGTCAGGTCATAGTTTTGCTATCGGTACTATGCAGCCCGATACTACCTGCCTCATAGCTCTCTTATCTTCTCTCTCTTGCACTTCAATATCTATCTCAATCTTCTATTTTCTATTTCCTGTCCAACAGTTGAATCAGTTTACTGTAAATTTCAAATTTTGCTTGTATCGATATTCCTTCAATAGTTGCGTGATGATAGCTGCTGATGGCAGCTGAAATATCTCGCTATCGATAATTAAATATTTTAAGATCCAAAAATTTGCCTCTTTCCAAAATATTGATACTTCCACTTGTCACTGCTACTACTTTTGCCTTTCTCATAAAAAGCGAACAGAGAACGAGTTGTGAGGGATGCGTCCATCTTACTTATACAATCTAATGAACATTGTAGATGAACAAGATGATGATTGAATCTCGAGTCCTAGAAAACAAACTTTGAAAGTTTATGCAGAAATTATGATGAGAACTCCTTTGTATCAGTTCGAGCATATTCAGCTGGTTACCCGCAAACTAATATCACGCCACTGCCTGCTCAGTCTGAGGCTTCCTGCTTATTCATTGACGACTTATTGTTATGGGATACGAGATATGACTCTGCCCTTCTAGAAAACAACTAGAGTGGAACGAGCAGTCTAATTCTCTGCTTTGAAGAGATCACGGCACCAATATGATTGATATCAACTACTTCGGAGCCAGCAGAAACCACCGGGCGATTGAAAGTGGACAGCAAAAGGGAGGGCCAGACATCAAGAATTCATTCCGCTAATTCAGGCCTCACGGTCTGCCAATCCATCCGGCGGGTCTGTCATTTTGAAAATTCCCATTCTATTTCTCGACAGTTTCTGATGTATTTTTGTATGAGAATTTCGAAAATCACGGTTTAAAAATCATACAACTAGGCCTTTTCAAGAAAGTAACAAAAATTCAAAATGACCCGAAGCTGCATTCTCGGGCTAGATTATAAAAATTCCCAACTATTTCGCAAACAGGTTCCTATGTAGTTTGACACGCTCTTTTTAGCTATCATGCGGCTTTGCAGTTTCCGACAAATAATAAAAAATTCAAAAATTCAAAATGGAGGTCAGAAAAAAGTGGAAGTATTGAATCACACGGTATTTCAGTAAATGATGAGTAATTTGCTCTCTGTGTAGACATGAAAAAGCCATGTTACTTCTTTGGCATAGCCACCTAGGGTTCCCTGCCAGATCCTAGCATTAAGAAGTCTATGGTACAGGCCACCAGATATAGATCCAAAATGAAATGAGAAAAGTGGAAGTCAGATATCAATCAAAACTGTCGATGCCTACTAAGATAGTAAAAGATAGCTAATAGTCCGACCCATATGTCATCAATATGGAGACTCCGATGTCCATTCTAGTGTTTAACATAGAGCGTGTGAGTGCATGAAAAATCCAATTTCAATGGTCACATTTTTACACTAGCAATCAGATTGACGTTGATTTGAAATTCACAAAGATTCCTTCTTACTTGTCCTACACTTGTGTTGTTCAACATTCTTCACTGTGATTACATTGTTTTTTTTACATTTTGTGATGGATCAATTCTAATAGCTTGTCAATCTCTCACTGTTAATCTTGAGCTAGAAGACAATATCGATTTCCCTTGACTACAGTTTACGACACTGCTGATAGAATCTGTCATAACAGAGAAGAGGAGCATACGTAAGTCAAAAATTCATTTTCCATTCAAATAAGATAAGTAATTACTGAATTTTTTAGAGGAATGCTACTTCCGACCGATTCACTGAATCGGAAACTTTCACGCGGAAATCTTTCCCTTTTATTTCGACGTTGCCAGTGTGTGTAGGTCCCCGTTGTTCAGCTTCATAATTATGTATAGCCAATTAATAGCCCTACATGTATAAAGCATTAAGTCGTGAAATTCGTTCTTTGCCATTTCGTAAAAACCTTGGTGTTCAGAAACGGATGGAAAATGATGTTGAATCACTCCGTATGTGAGCCAATATCGACAGTTTAATTGATGTGATAATGGAAATAGGTTTATTCCTTTGATATGATATTAACTACTGCCTCTTGTTTAACTTTAGCTGCCACTTCTTTACTGACACTCACGCTGATAAGAGCAATGCATTCCTCTTTATCACAATTCAATTAACTTGCTGTTGTCTGTCGATGCACGAAGCATGTCTTTGCTTTCATTGTTTGTCCATTCTTTTCTGACTCGAAAAGTGTCAGCAATAAACTTGCACGTGTAGACGCACCCCAAGGCATGAGTGTTTTAGGAGTCGAACTTCTCAGCTGCATATCAGATTCTACTTTTCCCTAATGACACTGCAACTCAATCCAGCAGCAGGCCTATTGTGGTTATTTATTGAAATTTACAGCAACACAAAACTGTGGATATATTCATTACCTATTAATGAAATGAGAATATTTGACGCTTATAGTACTGTTGAGAACTTGATATTGATGCAATACAAATCGAAAACAAAGATATGAAATGGATAAAACGTCGGTTTGCATTTTGATGGCAGATTTGCAGCACTGAAGACAAGCATGCATGTATAGTAGACTTGATATGTTCACGATGTCAGCATAACAGCCAATCAGCCTAATGATTATTTTCATTCTAGAAAGATGAGTCCCAACTGCTGATGTTCTTATCTACTGCATAGTTGCCAAGCGGCCTAGCACCGATACGTGATTATGAAGTCGAGGATTTTATTTCTACGTAAAAATAACAAATATAAATAAGTATTTTCCTCACTGCATTTTCCAACGGCACAAATCAGGAAAAGAAACTGCAAGAATTGTGCTCAGTTGCACGTGAAAAAGATCCTGGTGAAAAGAATGAGAAAAAGAGGTGTCCAACATCCTCGCACAGACTACCTAAGAATGTTCTTAACACCTCAGTGAAATTGGAAAAATTGTCGTTCATCGCTTGCAGATTGCTGTGAACTCCTTCAAAATGCTCTAATCGGCATGATTCCTTCAGATTCGAAGAATTCAGATCATTGTGCAAGCGTTTTGTCATTAATTTTAGTCTTTCCGATCATTTTTAAAAAAGATGGCAGTCGCACGAATAAATGTTCCCAAGCTTCTCTGTAGAGCCTGACATGAGTATCTTTTCTGGGTGATCCGGTTGACAACAGTCACTCCTGAAACTTCGCACAAATTGTCGTGTTTAATGCTGAACTATCTGCTCACTGTCCGATTGCTGTAGTGTTATATCAGACGGTTTTCCACTTCACTAGAAATACATGTTCCAATGTTTCCTTTCTGGTCAAACAAGAAGAGATGGCCTGTCTAATTCAGTATGCTCGCTCGATTGAACAATTGGATAAGGACAATGATGTCGTCTAAAAATACGCACACGATCCGCAAAGTTACGTGTGTCTCACACTCGGCTGATATCAATATTCAACCACGCACGTCGAAGAATTCTCGATGCGCCTGCCAACTTTTCTTGAAATAATGATTTGAAACCCCAAGCATTATGTTAATGATAATAATCTGAATTTTTAGAATCTGAACCAATCTTAGTGACTCGAGTATTTTTGCTAAAATTCCATGGGAATTTACTGTTTAAACGATTCATTGTAATTTTTATTTTTTGATGTTTCATTACTGCCATCTGTTTTATGTGAGGTTTATTTTCACTTCAGATTGCTTTGCACTCCAAACCACAGAACTCAACTGCAAACGCATCAGAAGGAGCACAAACTTCCCTCTTTCTCCGGCATTGGTAAACCCTCGGTTGAATGTAAGTAACACTTCGTAGCGCCGTCACCATCTTAAAGGGTTTATAGGAAGGGAGTTTCTAAACCATCGGCATTTAAGCAGATTTAGTTTCAATTGGCGAGCTGTAAAGGTAGAATTATGAAATCATTCATCATTTTTAACCCTTTTCTGCAGTCGTCCGCGTGAGCTACTGCTTGGCAGCACATACAGTAGGCCATACAGCAAGAGCGCGTGTTTTTCAACTCTCTTCTTAAATTTAGAGACATCTCCTGTGCGAGTACAGCCACAAAATCTTGACTGAATTTGGACAATGTCCTGAAGTTGTCATTTCGGGCTTCATTTTTCAAAAATCATGTTTCTCAGAAGCCCGTTAACTTTAGGGCATCGCCAATGATCAGTGGAACATTTTGAAATTGTGTGATGACTCTTACAAGAAATAGCCTAAAGACGTTCTTGCTAAATCGTTGTATGAAAGATTTTGAAAATGATGTAAAATCATATTTATTGTCGGTCTAATTTGGCGTTCTTTATACTATAGATATATAAATACGGTTCACCAATGACCTGAATCGTTTTAAGGACAAGGAAGACGAAGTCAATGAAAGCATATATTGGAAAGCTTTCGACAAAAGTCTTTTTCAATTCAAATATAGCAACAATCTTAAACGAAGCAAAAGGAAAGAAGGAATGTAATCTATAAGTCATCATATCTGAAATTTAAACGCTGATGCAAAAAGCAGACACTATGTAAAAATGGACAAGATGTCTAAAGAATGCTGTAGTTATGAATTGTACAATAACATTACTATTGGGTCTTTGAGATTTGATGAAATTTATCTCGCAGACTTTACGTGAACAAGTGTCGTATCACAAGAAGCATTCAAATCTCATTGAAGCAGAAAAGGACACGCTGGAAAGAATAAAACAAAAGCAGTTTTCTATTCTTCCTAGTGATAAAGGAGGTGAATTCTGCGTGGTAAGCGAATGTGACTTCACAAACGCC
Source organism: Prostheceraeus crozeri (assembly GCA_907163375.1). NCBI lineage: Eukaryota > Metazoa > Platyhelminthes > Polycladida > Euryleptidae > Prostheceraeus > Prostheceraeus crozeri. Next base: position 141,862 of record CAJQUW010003196.1, read on the forward strand.
GCCTTCAAGCTCCTTTCTGATACGACAACATACAGCCCAATATCACACAATATTGTTCAACGACTTAACTTTTGCTACAAAGTCAAAAGCAGAATCTGTGATGAAATCTTTGTTATAATACGGTTTGATGGTACTATCCATATACCGACTAAGCTTTGATGTGACCGATCCGGGGTACTCAACAGCAAACTGAATAGAAAATTTATTTATACTATTTAACTCAGGAAGTTCTGTATATCATCCAAAGGAGAATATGAAATAACCAAAATATCATCAATACATATTTTCCAGAAAATAATACGTGATGGATCAACAGATAGAATTTGGCTCTACATGAAGCATATAAACAATCGCCAAAATAGGGGATAAATTATTTCCCATAAATAATCCTGAATTTTGTTTAGAGAAACTGGCGTCCGTAGCTACAGCCAATTTCAAGTGTTTTGTAAAATCAGACTCATTGATAGACGATAAACAGACAGACATTTTGTGTTCGCTGAAAAAAATTGTTATTAAAGAAAATTGTTATTAAAGAAAATGCATCATTAGGACCAGATAAATTTGTAACGTCAGAAGATCAGTATAAAAATGGTCTAGAGTAATCAATTGGAACATTCATACTTGAGTTTAAAAATGTAAAAGTGTTTTTCAAATGAGTAGATACAACATTGAGAATGGGGAGTAAAAATGTGCTAAAAATCTTGAAAGACCTGAGTGTCTACCGCTGAAATCAGAGGTCTGCCTTTGAGGAGTGTGATTTGTGATCTTTAGGCAAGATTGCCAATTGACTGGGGATTGGGTCGCTACATTTCAATTTTAGTAGGACAGTTTTCATCTCATTGCTCTGCCGAGATGCAATACTATTCTTTATTGAACAGCTTTTGAGCTGTGCTCCGTAAAACGTGGAAACTATGTAAATATGTAAACTATAGATATAATATACTCAGATAAATCGAGAAATCGAGGATTTTGCGAATTTATAGCAATGGCGTCAGCAGGAGGTGGTTGGGATTCATAATCTAATGAGAGATACATCCAGAAGTATAAGGCACGAAAGTGGAGAATAATATAATGTACGAGTATTTAGCGTCGACGTTTCGAACTTCGTCCTTTGTCAAGGCAAAAATGCACATTTTGCATTTCATCACTCAATTGAATTTCGACGAATCGACCCAATATCATACTTGATCTATCCTGTTCGATGAATGAAATAATTATCTCTCAATTCTATGCTTAAAAACCGGAAGATGCATTACTAGTGACAGTTATATTTCGCTTGCACTCAGTCGGTGCCGTACACTCTAAATCGCTCAATGCCAATCACATACGAAGGATGCATTACAAAAATTTTTTTGGTATATTTCTGTATCTATTTGCATGTTATTTCAACTGTGGCACGCTTTACATGCTACAGCCATACCAGCGCAATGTTAAATGAAAGCATCGATGATGTCCAAAATACGTTGATTTAACCCTCAGAGACCTGACATATTCTTAGTTTACCTGCTTAAATCGATATCAAAACATTAGGAAAGTTGATTTTAAGTAAAACAATGATGTTTGCGTGTAGCAGGTCGGTATAACGAATCCCTTGATTGACTTTCAGCCTTCTCAGTAAACACGTGCGAAAATATGGTGTTTTTGTAAGTCAACCACATTTAGTACAGCATCATTTGTACTAGGAGGCGGCTTTACGATATTTTGTGTCACCATAAAGCCTCAGATAGTTGATTTTGATGAAATTGATTTAATTCATGCAGCTAATCCTTTCCATTTGTACATTCCTTCAAATTTATCCAAAACTATCAGAAATAGACCTAAAATGAGTCAAAATTGCTGTACTTCTAGAACCAAAAACAACTGTGGAGATCTCAAACTTATCATTACTGCTGTGAAAAGTTTGTCATCAATCAGGTTTTGGTGCTCAACTATGAATATAATGATAGCTTTCATTTCGGACATCGATTTATGTCGAGTTGTTCATATACATGTAGGCCAACCAGTCACGCGAGATCATGTGCGAAAGCAAAATATTCACATTTTGCGATCTTCCAACACATTGCACATCTACAAGCATGATGCAAACAATGAATAAATGACTTTCACTCTTTATACACCATCGTGGACATGTTCGAAATCATTTTTCATCTAATCACAAAAATTTTGTGATGGAATTTCTACACCCACTGAGACCTGAGGGGAGTCCAGTGGACCCCCTTGGCCTATCTGGCATACTTCTACTGATTCAATTGAAATGAAATAACACATGCAGATTCACTGTCAGAAATGATGATTTTGTATGGGCTTGAGTGGTTGATATATCGTCAGCGTAAAAAATGAAATAGAAAAATGTGGCTGCGGGGTCCACTGGTTGACAAAGCTCTGTTGTGCACGTGGAATGGTGAAACCATGGAAGGGCTCTTGTCAATAGAGATCACACTAATATTGCATGGTACTTACTACTGTTTTATAAGTAGTGAGATAGTGACATTCAAGAGTCAAACTTGCAATACTGATTTCGATTTCAAAATTCACAATAAATCTAATCTGTTAAATACCACACTATCAGATAGCCGATCACAAAGAAATAATCACGACTGGTATTACGGAAAAGGGTTATTTGACAGTAGTATGCAATAGATATATTTTTTACTATATGAGGATGAATTTCCATCGGTCTCGTTTATGAAACTTGCTAACAACTTGCACTTCATTGTAGAACAGCCAATCACAGATAGAATAGCTCGTATCGCTATATACCAATCACATACAAAAGTAAGTGAGATTTCGTATGAAAAACATACCAGATCTCTGTAAACATACGAGAATCTCGTATCAAATGTTAGTTTCAAATTTTATGTGAATTTGGTATACAGTATGTTTGTATGTAATTTTCGTATCCAGCGATTTACAGTGTACGCAGAAATGAAATTTGAACAAAAGTGAACAAGAATTAACACTTTCAACATATTTGAAATAATAACATATAATAATAATATATTTGATCATAATTTCGTTATTCAAATAATGACATGGCTATGATATTCATCGTACATCCAGGCTTTCAGGAGGGATGGCCTGGCATCGGCCTGATATTTTGCAACTAATGCGAATTCATCACCTCCATGTAGCCAACGTGAAACGATACATTAAATAATGGTTGCATTTCTCAATGCCGATGGTGATAGCCAGAACAGGTAGCGAGGGATGTAAATTGAACTCTGAATTCCGACGAATCAGGACATTTACATCATTTCGAGCGTGTACGGTTAGTAAAATTGAGATCGTGGATGTAAAGTGATGAGCGAATTGAGAAATGGAAATTTCTTGGAATAAATTGAGTTTGTAGCAGGGATGCGGAGTCGGAGTCGGAGTCCCGGAGTCCTATCATTTTTGCCGGAGTCGGAGTCCAATCTCCGGCCTATAACTACACCCGAAATATAATACAAACAAATTATTTATCCTCGCACATAGCTGTCACTGTCTTGATGTCAACTTTCTCCGTCAAACAAAAGTACAGAGACAGCAGTGCATGCAAAGCTTGTAATAGTTGAGGGAATGAACCGTGATAGTGAAACAATGATTGTCTTTTCACTTGGTGATTTAGTAGAGAAGACAAACCTTCCTAGCCTCGATCACATCTACGCACCAAAGGTCACATTAGAGACAAGCATGAAATACTAGTTTGCTTGAGAACATTACCTCTGACCCTCACGTTAATCGTGTGTGATGGCTCCTCTAAAGCGCATATTAAAATCGAAGGTGTATTCATATTTTTTGATGAGGGATGGGAGATTTTCCTGCCTGGTAGAGACTGGAGAAAACCGTGTGAAGCACACATCAAGAAGATGGAAGCAGCCGAGTTGTATGCATACATACAATTGAAGGTAAGCTTATAATGATCAATTACAGGCTGCCAGTTAATTTTTCAAAAAACTAGGCTATATACACTTGTCACCCGGAATCGGAGTCGGAGTCCTATCAATATGATAGGACTCCGCATCCCTGCTTTGTAAGGTCATGAAGTGTGAAAAATATTTCAATTTGAGATTTGAGGTTCACCAGTGATCTCTAATTCTACTGAAGTATGCTTCCTTGACCTTGATCAGTCATGTGAGTGCCATCGAAATTATGCCAAGTGCCTTGCGAAATAGACAGGATAACTTTTAATGCAAGCATGTAGTAAAGCCGCGTTGTTTCTTTTATTAAATGTATTTTGGTTGCAACATAATTATTGCATTTTTACAGAAATTTGGAACTCAAACATTAGGAAAGATAATATAGTAAGCATATTAGTAAGAGCAGTAAGTCCGCATTTATTAAATCCTCAATGTGTATACACATTATGTATCCTCATGTTGGATAAATTGTTACCAAATGTAAGGCATGCACATTTTTGAGGATTGAAGAAATTAGCACGGAATTATCTGATCATGATAGCAATACATACATAACATGATGGTTGTATTAGTCTGATCGTCCGTGTCATGACAGCCTTGGAGTGGTAATGTTTGTTAAATGAGCAATTCGATAGGTTGCTACCTTCATGCTCAACCTGAAGAGTATTTTCTTTAACGTGATCATATCACAGGCAACCTGCCACTTGCAGAGCAAAATCACGCAATCAAAGACAATCAAAGACAACGCCCCGGTCGGGTAAAACGCCCCACTCAATTTTCTTCGTGACATTGAATCGGTTGGTGTTTTAAGTCATCAGTTTTTAAAGTCAACTATGCGCGCAACTTTGAATCATTTGGTTTCATCACGCTGGTCGAGAAATTGCAAGCTGAAGAGGTACGTAAATGATAATGATACATTCCTTGTTATTTTGACGAGAGACCTCTAGTGTAGCAGTGACTTAGGGACACCATACTAACGCACGGCAAAATGTATTTGAATACTTGTTTTAATTATTAATTGTATGCTATTTGTATTCAATATGTGCACTAACGATTATTTTATAAAATCCTTGAAAAATCAGATGATAATGGGTTGGGGTAAAACGCCACACACTTGGGTGTACATAACGCCCCATGGGGCGCCTTACCTTCGTCGAGGGGCGTCTTACCCCAACTTTTTCTATTAAGCTATAAGTTGATTAGTTGACATACGGTACTGAATCAGTCGTATCCCTAGCACCATTTGTTCAAATAATGCATAATACTAAGCTTTTATCTTATCTTCTTAGTGTGCATAACTTCTACACGTGTATAGCTTAGGCGAAACAACCTACAGTACTATTTTAATGACTCTTAGACTAAAAAAGGTTTGACATCGGACTTGAACCCTGTACCTTGCACGATAAATATTTAGACAGTTGCCGCTCATACCACAGCGCTACGACGCCTCTTGCCGTCACGGTGGTGCCTTGAAATAAATATACCTTAAGCTATCTTCATTGACTGCCTTTATACTTACTTGAGTAGTAGATTTTTCTAAAGATATCTGAAAAATAAATTGAATTATCACTATAAACATATCCCACTATGTTAACACAAAGTGGCTGCCATTAAGTGCTGGCTGCAGCCTGTCCATTGACTTAGTAGACTTAGTATTTAGTGATACCAGTACAATAGGCCTACCCTTAATTTTCCCAGGCCTTGTATGCCTGTAAGTAATATGAGGATGACTTTGTGTGTACACTGTAACAATATACATGTAGTAAAATAACTAAATGTATGTACGGGTATGCCAAACTGCAAAGCTAATGTACAGGCTTCTGATAATGTAAAAGCTGCTGAAGTTTGTAACAATATATAGCGTCTAACAAGTGATTTTTCTTTCAGATGCGTCGGGAGTACAAGCGAAAGACAAACCGGATGAATTACGGAATAGAGGCGCTACAAAAGTCACTTCAAAGCTTGAAGAATGGCATGGGTGTTCGTCAAGTGTCTCGAATGCATGGTGTTCCGTGCAGAACATTAAGACGACATCGAGATGGTCTTACTTCTCGTCCTGGAAGGACAAAGCTTGGCAGATACGAGACTGCCTTGCCAACCGACGTTGAAGATTCTTTGAAGGAACATATATTATTCACGGAGAATCGACTCTTCGGACTAACAAACTTAGAATTGCGCCGTCTTGCTTTCAGTGTTGCTGAACGTTCCGGTATCAACCATCCATTTCAAAATGGTCTTGCCGGTAAAGATTGGCTACGTGGCTTCTTGAAAAGACATCCTGATACATCACTACGGAAGCCACAAGAAACCAGCATCAATAGAGCTGTATCCTTTAACAAGCAAAACGTCGAAGAATTTTTCAAGATATACAAAGACATTTTGGAAAAGCACAGTTTCCAAGCCAGACAAATATGAAACATGGACGAAACAGGAATAACAACAGTTCAAACACCATGTAAAATTCTGGCCAAGTCGGGTAAACGTAGTGTTGGCAAAATCGTAAGCGCAGAGAGAGGACAATTAAGTAAGTAAGTAAGTAAGCGTTTATTGACAAAAAAATACATCTACCTCCGAATGGGAATCGTGGAGGCATTTGATTTGTAGGCCAAATTGATGACTGTCATTGTTTCATGCAGTGCAGCAGGTCACTATGTTCCGCCATTGCTTATTTTGCCTCGAAAGAGAATGGCTGAGCAACTCATGAAGGGGACTCCACCAGACTCGATAGGAGCTGTCAGCGATAGTGGATGGACTGATGGAGACATCTTCCTTGTTTGGTTGAAACATTTCCAGAAGTGGACACACAGCAGTGCAGACAATCCACAGTTGCTTGTATTGGATGGACATCATTCACACAAGACTCTCGAAGCTGTCCTCTTTTCTAGAGAACACGGTATTCACATGCTGACCCTCCAACCACATACATCACATAAGATGCAGCCTCTGGATAGAACAGTTTTCAAAGCACTCAAAGCAAGTTACAATACGGCTGTAGATAACTTCATGCGTTCAAACCCAGGAAGCGTGTGACCATGTTTGATGTTGGAGAGCTGTTCGGCATCGCCTACAATCGGATAACAACTCTAGAAAAAGCAATGAAAGGATTCGAGGTCACTGGTTTGTGGCCACTGAATGAAATGATATTTTCTCAAGAGGACTTCGCTCCATCATTGATGATAGATAAGGCCGATCCTAGATATAATAACAACGATCATGCTGAAGATTTCCATGAGACGAATGATGTCCCTGGTCCAAGTGGAATTTCAGGTAGCACAGCTGAAGTCGTGTCCTTGTCCCCAGCAGTTGATGCACCATCAAACACCGGTGTACCGGTAAGCCCTCGATCGTTGATTGAAGACCCGTCACCTCTTCCAACAGCACCAAAAAGAAAGAGAACGAGGAAAGTGGAAAAGTCGAAACTATTGACCTCTTCGCCATCGAAAAAACAGCTCGAACATATGAAAAATGCGAGTGCAAAAAGGAAGGTCCGAGTGAAATCAGCAACTCCTTCTAAGGCACCAGCACCAAGTTATGACCGCACTTCATGTTTCATTTGTTCAATGAAGTGGGTCATGTCCTGCGAAGAATGGATCCAATGCACAAAATGCAAGCGATGGGCGTGTGTGCCGCGCACAGATGTCGAGAGTGCTGACCAGATCGAATATGTATGTGACTTTTGTCGTGCTTTGTGAACTTGTCTTGTTGTGTGTTGCAATTCTGTGCGTACTATGTAGTATTTGTAGCGCCTATGAAAGTCTTCATTGTAATAGTCAATAGATCTGTTTGATATTGGAAAATTTGTTATTGTTATATTCGCAGCTGGGTTTTAATTAGCAGATAGGTATAGACATATGTATAGGTAGGCTATATGGATAGGCTAAGCTTACTAGCATTCCCTTGAGTTGACATAATCATAGCCAAAATGTTATATGTCCGGTTTTTCATATTGCCTTAGCATCTGAATACTAATATCATTATGATATGTGCAATTTGAATACGATGTTAAAATAGTAGGGGGTAAAACGTCCCCAGGGGCGTCTTACCCTACATGGTGGGGCGTTTCGCCCCATGCATGAGGTAAAACGCCTTTTTGAGAAAATTTACAAAAAGGTATGCACAGAACATTGCAAAAGTGTTTGACGAAAATCAACTAGTCTGAATAATTCTACGGTCTCTATTCTCAAATTAAGCAAAAATCGCGTTTTGTAATTTGTGATAATAAAGTCCAAATTTAGCGTGAAAGTTAAGCGGGGCGTCCTGCCCCACCTTACCCTAATTGGGTCCACATCACTATTCAGATTCAAGAAATGAAACATAAATTTAGTGAATCATAAAATCACACCGGTGAAAATTTAATCAAAAACTTGAAGTTTCAGCCAAGAAAGCAGAATAAGGTCTCGACTTTTTAATGAAGACTTCCATTATAATACTGAACATGAAATTCCCTTGATAATCAGCTCAATTTCCGCTTAGTTAGGATGCTTATTGGCAAATATTCATTCCTTTTGATATACAACTTGTTTCATACTACTTATAAATGACGTCATGTCGGTAGTATACAAATTTACCAAAATTTAGATTTTTTTTAAAACTGCTCAAATAATTTTTTGGACGACGGGAACGTTATCTCCGCAAAAACTGAATCGTTTTATATATAGATTTTTTCTGTATCCATTATGAGTCGACAATCTACCTATATATACTTGCTGTATGGGAAAAATAGTGCGATAAAATTATCTTTCTGGATTGCAAAAATATATTGAGAGAATAATCTGGCAGACAGGAAGGAAAATATGCGCATTTTCTGTCTAGATGCTGATTAGGCAGCTTTCTAGACAATCGTATTTCATTTAGATGCACATTCTTTAATAGTCTGATACTCATTTGACATTCATAAAAAATCATTATTTCATCAACTTCATTGCAAGAAGACAGAGTGACCGCTGTAGGGAGTCCTGAATCTTCAGAAACATGTCTGTGAATCTGCTTTATAATGTCAAAATTAGAGGAGAGATGTGTATATAAAGTAAGTGGAAATAAGAAAGTGACACGAACATAGTGCATTATAATGATGACAAAACTATGGGAAAAAGTATGTAGGGGTCTCGCGGTGAACAGGAGGCTGTAAGTCATCTTTGCTGAATGAAAATTCTATCCTTTTATATTTTTCGCTTAAAGTTAAAAAGTTGAAAATAAAACATATGTTTTTGCTTTCAACTTTTTAACTTAACGTGGAAAATATAAAGGAGAGAAAATTTCAAGAATTTTTGTTCAACAAACAAATGTAGGGGTCTCGCTATAGTAGAACAAAATCGAGTGCAAAAATGGCCTGACCGAGCAAAACGACATGGTAAAAGACGCTTCATGGGATGCAAGTCATTTTCGCAGCATCTGAGGAACTTTGATTCCGACTGTTTGAACCGGTCTTCAATTGATAGAAAGCAGTTATTGCCACTGATCAATTTGTGGGCCCTATTCTGTGAACATTCAGCCTTCTGCAGTAAATAGGAAGGTACATGACCATAGAGAGGAGCTAGCTGTATGCAATATGCTATAAGGGCACGTGACCACTGAAATTTCCTAAGGGTGAAACAATACTCTTCAATGAACGAATAAGATGAAGTCGGCTAGACGCACACTGTAAACCGTTGACTGACAATTGACAGACATTTATCCTACAAAATCTATTTTGTCGGTCATTGTTAGTTCTTGTAGGATGATTGCCACTGAACACCTACAATATCTGACAAAAAGCGACAAAATTAATAGCAATGAATTACAGTTTAAATTTTATCAAAAATGTAGGTAATTAATTGAATTATGTCAAAATAAATCATGGTTTTGCCAGACAATAAAAGAGATTGCCCAAAAGTCAAGCAATCACTAATCGAAAAAATCAATTAAATATTCAACTGTTTTTGTTTAGTTAATTTGCATACAAAACATCTGTTTCGATGTCGGTAGAGAACCTACAAATTCGTCGGGTATCGCAGGATATTATTGGAGGTGACAATCGTCGGTTGATTTTGTCAGTGATTTTGTAGGATAATTGTCGGTCTACAGTTTATAGTGCACGAGATAAGCACCTGGAGGACTTTGTTGCTTTAACTTGAAAATGTCGGCTGGAGAGGAAAGAATGCAGTCATTCTAGAATGCCGTTTTTAAATCCTTTGAATCAAGATCTTTGAGAAGTTGTTAGTCTGTAACTCACAAATACCTTTGAAAGATCGAGATACGAAAAAACCACTACAGTTTCATCAAGATGCCGTGTAACTTCGTCATGAATTTTCACCAGAGCACGGACTGAAGAGGTCTGTTTATAATCGTCGTGTCGGACTCTTCATCAACTCGTCCTTCATTGTGTCCAGAAGTGATTGGCAAGATCGAGGTAGGACGAAAATCATGAATCTTGGGCATGTGCTTCTTGGGAACAGGACTGACATGAGCGAAATTGAATATTGAAGGATATTCAAGAAATTTTCAAAACTAAATTATTCTCTCCCGAAGTGTTTATGTCACAATAAAAGAAAAATTAAGTTCAGGTACAGAGTTGCCAACGTTTCGGGTCCTAACTCTTTCTCAAGGCAGTTGACTGTAAAATGAGATGCTACAATATGTGCTTTATTTTTTTATTGTGGCATAAACACTTCGGGAGAGAATAATTTAGTTTTGAAAGTTTCTTGAATATAGTCCTCCCACGCACTGCCATAACTGATATTGAATTTTCTCTGATATTTAATTGATTCTTTAATTTTCTTGAAGTGACCGATCAAATATTGCATCCCTTCGTTGTGTGATATTGTCTTTCAGCTCACAATTGCTTCGCCTTCGAAATTTCAATCTTCACTTTTGATTTATAGTGATTATAGTGTTGCCAGGCTTTGTCTCTAAATGATTGTCATCTCCTACTGATTAATAGCTTGAGGACCGGTGCTATCCAATGCTTCTCTCTGCTTGAAATTGATGAGTTGACATGGAACAGCGGACAAACAGAAATACAGTTGATCATAAAACGCAGTAACCATTTTGTTAACGGTCAGAAAATCTTGAAGATTATCAAAATTCATCTCTTCCAACAGACTACAAGAATCGACAAAATGAATAACGAAAGTCACACACTGGCACCAAAACCTTTTCATTGGACGTAGAGGAAGTATTGTGATCGGAGTTCTTAATCGGAGGTCCGACGACGGCGGCGCAATCTTCGTACATTTGACACAAGACTTCGTCAACCCAAAGAAATTCAACTTAGTCTAAAATTTAGTTCAGGTGTGTTGGTAATTTAATTTTATTTGTTTAAATGGCTCAGACAGAAAAGAATCAGGAAATTCATCAAGGTCACTTCTCCCAATAAAGGTATCGTCAACGTCCTTGTTCAAATTGTCATCGCAAATGTCAATTAGAAGATTCACTGTTCCATCATCCTCACTTTTGCATAAATCTGGTGGTACATAGATATTGCAGCATATCAAGCGCCGATGGGCAATGTATAAGTCAATGACTGTCCAAGAGAACAAGTCTAGAGGGCCTAAGTCGCTCATGAACCCACGTACAAACGCCGTCACCACGACGAATCCTTCTATCTGAGCGGACTAATTCATAGCGAGCAATGTGAAGCAGATGACGGCTGTGATATTCAGTTGACCATGTCTCTGTCCCCATGATCACATCAGATTTGAGATGTATAATTGTGACACATAAATCATCAAACTTCCTAATTATAGATCTCGCATTGAATATAAGAATCGAAGGACACACATCATTTATAAAAACCAAGCACGAAAACGTGTCATGTTTGTTCGGGTCATCACAGTTACTTTATATACCACAACATCTTCATCTCGTTGCTTCCTTTCTTTCAACTCATTTCTGAAATTCCTCTATTCCTCTTCATGCATTGAAGTTCTATCACGTCTGATAAAGATCCCGCCACAAATTAAGGAAAACTTCAAGACACATCGGAGTCAAATTTTTATCGATTGAGAGCTGCCACACTGTAAGGCCTCATTCACACTAAAAGTTTAGCAAAGTTAACCCTTTAACGCCTGCGCTGATTCTAAGTACCCTCCCAATTTGACTGAGCCCGAGATAACTCGTATCGATGCAGCAGCAGAATATCACTGACAGCGTAAAACAGTTAGTACATCCAGAACCTGAGCCCGAGTTATCTCGTATCGAGAGAGCGGTAGAATATCGCTGACGGCGCAACAGACTTACTACATTGAGAGCCTGAGCCCGAGATATCTCGTCGCCTGCACTCAGCGCGCTGTGACTGAAAGAATTTCGTCAATCCTCACTGTGAAACTGAGGATTTTAAGATTAAACTTGCGCTTTTCACTGGTTTTGTTGTATTATGTTTTATCCTTAAATGTGTTATAATGATGGTTATAATTATTTTGAAAATGCAATTAAGTAAAAATGTAAACAGCAAAATATCATATGAACGAGACTTTTTTAATTTTCTTTAAATTTCATGATATATATTTATAACGCTCGAATAAAAACAAGAATCATTACCAAATTACACATAGAATTTGAATTCTCAAAAGTATTAGGCTTATCGGCTTATAACATAACAATTACTAATTCTCCTTCGTCTGACAAAATGATATCTCCATCGTCCATCTTCAATAACAATATCATGTAATAACTGCCTCATTAGTTCAGAATTGAGGCACAATACTCTCGAAGACGTGGTTAAAAGGATAGCCCGAACAAAATTCGTATGATAAGCAGTGTGTGTGGTGTGCATGATTGCATTTTCTCGCGTTGTTGTTGCTGCGCCGTGTTAATTTTGTAATTTTGAATAGTGTACTGTTGGAAAAGAGTATGAGTCACCTCAAATGTGCTCATAGAAAACAGTCTCTTACTCTGTTCCTCTTTGGTTTTGTCTCTTCTTCTCCATTGAAAATTTACGAGTATATAGACTACATATAACGGTATATACTAGATATATAATATTTTTATTCAATATCATAGAATTGTAATATTGTATATCAACTTCCAAGTAATTCGTAGAGCTTTCAGAAAAGTGTTAAAAATGGGATCTGTACTTGAGAATTGGGAAGTGTACTTGATAAAACAGCATTCAAAAACTTTCGAGAGATCCTAGACTGTTAGCTTTTAGCTGGCTGGGCACAATAGATAGCAAACAGTGACTTACTGCTTGATATAGCCTGTTAGATCATACTACGCTGATATTGATTTTGCGTGTAGCTACCTTATTTGATCGTGAAGTTATCCTTAATGAGGACAGTCCTAATATTATAGTGGATTTCACATATTCTCATGACAGACGCATCTTAAATAGAAAATAATTTCATCTTCCCATTGCCTGTGTTAAGCCATAAAATCAGTTTACTGATTTCCATTTAATATTCATCAACATCAAAGGATATTGAAAAGTTAAAATTATCAAAATGAATGCTCCTAATTACTGACCATGAAAAAGAATCGTTTTCGTATGTTGCTGCCTGGCAGCAACCTTTGAATCCAAAAATTCTTCGTTGATAAAAGAGCTTTGAAAATGCAAACATTCGCACCTTTACATACTGTGCACAAATATTTCCGATCAACTTCGTGAGCACTAAGTCGTGATCAAAGACGTCTGTACGCCATGACTCAGATCAATCAGAATGTAAGAGACCTGTTTGGTACTCTAGTTATAAGTAATAATGCAGACCGTGTTCTGTTTTTAGTTATCACATTTTCCCAGGTGTCGCTTACTCATTAACTCTGACGAATCATTTGACAATAGGTCATGTATACTATTGTAAACATGTATCAGAAGATAGATTTTCAGTTTAGTAGGCCACATGCATCCGTTATTAGTGGACACGAGTTCTAAATTATATTAAAAACATTCTAGATATAAAAAAACGTTCACCCAAGTAAAGAACGAGTATACTCGGCATTCGGGAAATTGGTACACCACATCAGCCCGAGTATACTCGTTATTCGGGAACTATTGAAAACTTTATTTTATCTGTCAGAGAATGAGTGGCGGCTATCGTTTCGAGTTAACTCGGGCTTAGGCCCTGAAGAACAACTGCTGATTGCGTTGTCAGTGATATTCGTCTGCTCTATCGATACGAGTTAACTCGGGCTTAGTTTCTTATTGTATTCCATTCTCGGCGTCACCAGCCAACTGTTGATAGCGCTCGATACGAGTTAACTCGGGCTTAGTTTCTTATTGTATTCCATTCTCGGCGTCACCAGCCAACTGTTGATAGCGCTCGATACGAGTTAACTCGGGCTTAGGCGCTAAAGAACAACTGCTGATTGCGTTGTCAGTGATATTCGTCTGCTCTATCGATACGAGTTAACTCGGGCTTAGGCGCTAAAGAACAACTGCTGATTGCGTTGTCAGTGATATTCGTCTGCTCTATCGATACGAGTTAACTCGGGCTTAGTTTCTTATTGTATTCCATTCTCGGCGTCACCAGCCAACTGTTGATAGCGCTCGATACGAGTTAACTCGGGCTTAGTTTCTTATTGTATTCCATTCTCGGCGTCACCAGCCAACTGTTGTTAGCGCTCGATACGAGTTAACTCGGGCTTAGTTTCTTATTGTATTCCATTCTCGGCGTCACCAGCCAACTGTTGTTAGCGCTCGATACGAGTTAACTCGGGCTTAGTTTCTTATTGTATTCCATTCTCGGCGTCACCAGCCAACTGTTGTTAGCCCTCGATACGAGTTAACTCATGCTTAGTTTCTTATTGTATTCCATTCTCGGCGTCACCAGCCAACTGTTGATAGCGCTCGATACGAGTTAACTCGGGCTTAGTTTCTTATTGTATTCCATTCTCGGCGTCACCAGCCAACTGTTGATAGCGCTCGATACGCTTAGGCGCTAAAGGGTTAAAGAAACACGATGGTCCCGAGCAAACGTATGTAAGCAAAGTATTAATCTATCTACTTGCATCAATGAGGATTTTATATTTGCTATTATAAATCCGATATCATATTGCAAGTTAATTTCAAAAAATCCAAAATCTTTCCTTGAGTGCCTATTTGATATACATGCATTTGTAAGAATGATTCTTATTTGTATCAATAAACACTTACTTATCAACAGCAAAATTAATGTATGTTTGAGACATGTATATAAGGGATCCGGAACATACAATCGTCTTCAATGATGAATGATACAGATGATTTGTTGTTGTTCTGGCGAATTCGTAACCAGATGTTTACAATGCCAATGCATCGTAACTGATGTGCATCCGAATGTAAAGATTTATTAATTTCAGCCTTTTTTGCCACAATCTCATAAACCAATCTTTTTCTTTCAGATGGAGTGGAAAGGATCTACTTTGACTTTTTACATCTTATTTATGCAGCTTCCTACTGAAATCTATTCCTGTGAAATAGACACAGCTTCACGTGGTGTGATGTACCTCTGGTGCGATAACACTGGGCTGTCGGCTGTCCCACAATATATTGAGAGTTATGAAACAGTGAAAGGGATGGTGTTCACCGGTAAAAATAACTTGGGAAATTTGCCGAGACATGCCTTCCGCAGTTGGGGAAATCGTCTGCAATATTTGCATTTTGTTGGAGCAAATGTCAAATCGATTGTCAGAGGCACATTCCAGTCCTTGAACAAACTTGAACATCTGCGTTTTAAAAACAATCCTTCATTAGGTTTAGGCACAGGATTTTCTGATGCCTTGATGGATTTGAAATCTTTGAAGTCTTTATATATAGAAAATTGCAGATCTGGCAGTATTTTTGATGATTACTTCAAATCTTTGAAGAATCTGACAGAGTTGACTATAAGTGGTACACCTCTGCACCTTTACAACAAAAGTTTCAATGGATTGAATAAATTGACTATTCTACACTTGAATAAAGATGGTTTGACGACGTTGAGTCCGAGCATATCGCAGCTTCCAAATTTGGGATACCTTGAGGCAAATGGAAACAAGTTCCATTGTGATTGTAAGATGAAAGGGATGTTAGATTGGGTTCAAAAGATGGGGGTTAGTTCAATAGTGTGTAAAACTCCCGCGAAAGTGAATGGAAGACAGTTGGCCCAATTAACCGAAGCAGCTTTATGTAAATCAGGCCGGAAATCAGACAATACACCTATCATCACAAATGTAGAGTCATACTTCGAGGCCAATCTCGGAGACAATTTCACTTTTGAGTGTTCAATCATTTCCAACATATCTGCAAAGGTGTCGTGGATTCGATCGGATATTATAGTTACCAATGGATCTAAATTCATGCTATTTCGAATGCAGGGTAAAAGCTTCACATCCCAGTTGAGAATTGAAAATGTGGGAATGATGGAAAAAGGCTTCTGGAAGTGTAGAGTTGAATATATGGGCGGTGATACTGAAATTGATCTTTATCTTAAAGTTGTACTAGCACCATTGAAAACCAATTTAATTGTGCCTGTATTGTGTGTAATTGCCTTTTTGAAAATTCTTCTTTTCGTAGGTATATGTGGCTACAAAATGGTTCGAAATGTCTGGAAGTCCGATCCAGATTGCGATGTTTCTTTGTTTTGTACTAGTGAAGATCGGAACCAAACTCAACAACAACTCAATGAACAAGAAACTGAATGATTCTTTCGACTACATAATTCGGATAGCATTGTTCTTTGATAAAAATATAGTTATTTCATTTACTAAAAAATGCCATTTTTTCTTTAAAAATCATAGGATGATTCAAAAACATTATAATGTTGTGTCATACTACAAGAATTTTTCAGTATTTGACACTTACCATGACTGGCAAATTTTGCCATCTAACCTTAGAATCATGATGACTTTTGACAGATGAATTATGATATTCTGATCTCTCACATGCTTGAGCCAGCAAATTTTCACCGTTAAGACGACCTTATGAAGCAGATACAACGTTAAAAAATGAAAAATCAGTGATTGATATTGTGGGCATTCCTCCCTGTTATTTATTATAAGACATAGTCTTTGACTAGCACAGATTCTGGAAGGTGCAGTAAATAATAACTATCACGTCAGTAACAGTAAACAACATGATTTCACTTCACAGAACATCGTTCCATAAACAACAGAAAAAGTGCAAAAGGAAACGTCAACTGGAAAGTTAAGAAAAGCCCGAAGTTAAGGGAAGATATCGTTTTCAATCAAATCAGAAGTCAAAAACAGTATTCAGAGTCTGATCTCTTGGGATGCAACAGTCGTTGCCATGTTTCCTGTTGACGCGCACCCGGTTCATGGTTCTGCCCTTTTGAAGCGCAGAAGATCATATTTTTAGTCCGGCACGTCTGCCGAATTCTAGTGAGTTCCTCTTCTTGTCAGACAGGATCAAAGAAAAACACATGTAAATCCAATGGGACGCAGATTGCAGTTTTGGCTAAAATGAAATTTTGTATGTTTTCGTTTATCAACTGGAAAGTATTAAGCCGAGAGTCATAATTTTTGGCATGGAATGTCTTCAGGTCATTTCCTATGATGTGCATGTGCTTTTATCATGCATCTAATCGGCAATGTATGCGAGAATGTAGTTGAATGTGGATAAAGTTGCTCAAAATGTTTGTGTTTGCCGACATTACGAGGCTCGCCAAATCTAAATGCGCTTAGCTACATAGACGGGTGCATGAAAATGAAAGGAAATAACCTGAAGACATTCCATGCCAAAAATTATGACTCTCGGCTTAATACTTTCCAGTTGATAAACGAAAACATACAAAATTTCATTTTAGCCAAAACTGCAATCTGCGTCCCATTGGATTTACATGTGTTTTTCTTTGATCCTGTCTGACAAGAAGAGGAACTCACTAGAATTCGGCAGACGTGCAGATTCGTAGTAGGCATAGGCTGTACATCATTCTGTGAAAGTCTCATTTTCGGCCTCGTTCCCTGCAGAAACTCGTGCTGGCTGCCGCACTATTGGCCTGTTTAAGTGCAGTAGGATAGAGATTTAGCTGGGAGGGTTGTGGATGGAAGGTCGGAAAGGAAGGTTTGAAGGTGACCTTCAAGGTTTGAAGTATGTGATGAGACTACAAGCAGATCGAAGGACAGGGTGGAGAGAGAAGATGAAAAGCAGAGTTTGTCCAAAGTGGGTCAGGTTTTGAGGAATGTCGTGCAGAAGTGGACGTGTTTTGTCCACGGTATGCCGTATGTATTGACTGTAAGAGGTGATGGGAGAAGTGGATTTTGCAGGTTTTGGATGTTTTGGGATGAGAAAGGCCATTTTTCGTGGTAAAGGAGGCTTTGGAGAGGACAGATTCGGAATCTGCGTGAAGGATGTTTCCAGCTCAATCGGCTGAGAACTGGAACACCTCAGTAATGGGCAAAAGACCGTTCCAGGACACCTAAAATTCAAAAAAATAGTATCTTTAAAAACGACATAAATTCATGAATTTGAACCCTTTTTCAGGTTATGAAGACCTAAATTCACAAATTTGGGCGTTTTTAAAAATACCCAATTTTCAAATTTTTCAAAATCTCAAAATTTGAGAATTACAATTTTCACCCTCGCTTAAATCATGACCGTTCCAGGACACCGAAAAAATCATAAAAGTTAAGAATCTCAAAATTTGAGAATTACAATTTTCACCCCCGCCAAAATCATGACCGTTCTAGGACACCGAAAATTAGTATTTTTAAAAACGTCTTTTAAATCCATTTTTCAGGTTTTTAAAATATATCATGTGACTAAAAATATTTCTTTAAAAATGGAAGAAACAAAAGTGGAAGGAACTTCAGAAATGGAAGGAACCTCAAGAATATATCCTTCGTTATCATATGAACGTAGTTCTACTTTAATGGACATTGAAAAGATTAACATTGAAAAAATGAATAAAGAAAAACACAAAGATAGAGTTAGGTATATGAAAGATAAGGAATCTCAATTATTATTAAGATTAGAGCATTATATAAAATTAAGAAAGAGATGGACTAAAGTTAAGAATGTAACACAAGGAATTGGCATATTCTTAACAATAAGTTTAGGTGCTTTGACAATTGTTATATCTTCAGGTGTTTTAGTAATTCCAGTAGTTGTTACAGCTTTAACAGGTACGGGTGTTTTTGCAACTTCACTTGTTACAATGTTAGATAAATCTTTAATAACTAAGAAACGAAAATCATTAAAAACTAAGCATTTACATATTAAAGAAGTCTATGATAAACTACATTACTACTTTCAAAGAGTATGTGATGATAATGTTATTACGTTAGATGAGATTGAAAAATTTGATCAAATAGCTAATGAAGTAAATCAAATATCATTTCAATCACAGACAGAAAAAGTTGATGATAAAAATAAAAAGGATGGCAAAATTTCTAGTGATGCTAAAATTTCTAATGAAGAAAATGACAAATCTTTTTTAGAAGAGCTAAAAACTTTAAGCGAAAATTTAAGCAAAACTTTATTAAACAAAACTTTATTAAACAAAACTTAAAACGAGAAAACTTTAACCGAGAAATCTTTAAACGAAAAGATGTTAGACAACAAAGAAATAAAAAAATAATTTGTTCAGTAAAATGTTTTTGCTGCATTCCAATGTTACCACAAAATTCAAATATTATATTTTAAAAATGGATAAAATTAGAGCTGATAATTTTAAAAGAATAAAACAATTAGAAGAGTTAATAAAACAAAGAAATATTATGAAAGAAAATCATCTTCAACATAGAATGATAAAAGCTGGTATTCAATCTGATATGTTTGAAAAAATGCAACAAACCGAGCAAGTAAAAACTGATTTTGAGAAAACTATGAAACCATTTAAAACTCTTGAAAAAGAAAGTACAAATAATGATAAACAAATTGATATAACAGATCCAGAGCACAAAACTATATTAGATGACTATGGATTACTAGAATCAAACATTAATAAGAAATTACCAAAATCTATGCAATTTGAACATTCTATTTCATTTATAGATGGAAAAACAATACCTAGATTTTATCTCGGACAAAAAGAAATATTTCCACAACCTTTTCGAGGTATAATTTTTTCACCAGATAAATCTCCTTTTAATTTAGATAGAAATTTTGTTAATATTTTAAGAGGAGCAGATTTAAATAATTATGCTGTAGAAGATCTCATAAAATATAAAGCTATGTTAGACAGAGTTGGTGCAGTAAAATCTCTTAGACGTTATAAACAATTAGAAAATTTATTATCAACGGGAGTTAAATTAGGGAAAGGTTTATCTGAAAAACAGAAAACTGAAACAACTGTATTTTTACCAGATGATCCACAAGAATTACTAAATAGATTAAATATTTTAATATCTGCAATAAAAGAAGGACATAATTCTAGTTTCAATGAAATTCATGCTATATTGAAAAGACTGTTAGAAAAGAAGATTCTAAATGAAGAGGATTATAAAAGTATAACCGGACATCTCTGATGTCCTCCAGGGCTTCGCCCGTAGCTGAAATATGTTGTTGTTTTTAATTTTTTATAAAAAAAAATATTTCATAAAAAATATTTATTTAATTTTTTTAGTTTAAAAATGTGTTCAGCAGATTTAGACAAAATTAATAATCATTTAGAAAATTTGATAGAGATTTTGGGTTCATCAAAATTTAGTACGACGTTAAAAATTATAACAACTACTTCATCACACACTTGTAATTTAGAACCCATTCTACATTTGGAACAAAATAAAAATTATCAAATTGCATTGACTAGTTTCTCTACATTTAACACTATTCAAAACGTTATCAAAGGTGTGAATGATCAATTTAGATATTCTACTGATAAAGGCAAAACATGGAAAATACTAACTTTTCTTCCTGGTTCTTACGAAGTTGAAACAATATCAAATGAAATTAAGAGACATTTAGGTATATCATTTAAAGATAAGAAACAATTACATTTTGCAGTTGAACCGGCAGTTAATAAATTTTCTCTTACTTTAGACGAAAATCATCAAGTTGATTTTAATCATGATAGATCATTGTCAAAGCTATTAGGATTTAATAAACAAACCTATAGTCAAGGTTATCATTTAGGTGAGAAGATTCCAAAAATAACTGAAATAAATTCAATTGTTGTACATTGTGACATTATTGAAGGAGGATATATAAATGGTAAATTATCAAATTTAATATTCAGTTTTCCAGCTTTTACTGTACCCATTGGTTATAGATTAAATGTAATTCCACAAACATTAATATATTTTCCTATTACAAGAAAAACTATTAACAACATTGGCATTAGAATCACTGATGAGAAAGGACAAGAAATAAATTTTGGAGGTGAAGAGATTATGATAGATCTTTTGGTTCGGGAGGTATAAACTCCCACGCGAAGCTAGAGAAGTTTAATTTTCTTCTTCTTCTTTAAAAACAAAAATAAAATAAAAATAAATTTTTTTATTAAAAAATGAGTGAAGTGCTACCATTAAATAAAAAAAACTTAAATTTAATCATCATCCAAATTTATCTAATAAAGTTTTGTCAGTTATTTGTGGAAGATCAGGTTGCGGAAAAACGTATCTATTATTTAAAATTTTAACGACTCCAAATTTTTTGGATTATAACAATCTTATAATTTATACAACAACGGCAGAACAACCCGTCTATCAATTTTTAAAATATGGATTTGAAAATAATCTTTAAAAAACAGCAATTGCTTCATTATTCAAAGAATATGAAAAATCTGAAGATGAAGAAGAAATAAGTTCGTGGTGTGAAGAAGCAGCAAAAAATAATCAGTTAGTAGAATCTAATAAAAATAACCATATAAAGATACAATTAATAGATGATAGTGGTAATATGCAAGATCCTAGTAAACTAGATAAAACAATGAAACATTGTGTAATTTTTGATGATTGTGTTAATGATAGAAATCAGTCAGTTCAGAGAAATTATTTCACAAGAGGTAGACATAATAACTGTAGTGTATTTTATTTAACACAAAGTATGTATTCATTAGACGGAAGTGTTATTAGAAAGAATGCAAATATATTTATACTATTTGAAATAAATGCAAGAAACTTAAGTGATTTGTTAAGAGATTTATGCGCAAGAAATAAAGATGAATTTAAACAATCGTGTAATAATGCTTGGTCAAAAGATTTTGGCTTCATTACAATTAATATTGATAAAAAAATTCATCAAAGAGTTATCGAAAATATTTTCGCGGAGTGATAAAAATATACAAATATAGTGTTACAATATTTTTTTTATTTTATATATATATCAAATTTGTCTATCTTAGAAATTAGAAAATTAAAAAGGTTCAGTAGTTATTCCATCAGGTAAAATTTTTCTTTTATCATCAAATGGATCTAATGCTAATTTATGTTCTTCTTTTAAATACATGTTATGTTTTTTTGAATTAAGTCTATAATTACATGCTGTTTTTATTTCATTATTAAATAATACATTTTTATAATCTTGAAATGTTATTTGATTAGCCACTGATGCCTTTGAAATTCCTTTTAATGTTTTATGTGTTTTAATATTATTAGTTGTATCATAACAGTAACATTTAGATTTTAAAAATATAGCTTCTGTTATGAAATCTTCATTTCCTTCTAATTCATCTTTTACTTTACATAAATCAGAAGGATGAATGATATCTTTTATTTTATCTATTTCTTCATCAAGTGTAGAATTATACGGTATTGTTAATTCTAAGAAAACAGAATCGGTATCTGTAAAGTGTAATTTATAGTTTTTGCCATAAGCAGGTGCTAAATAATCATATATAAATCTATACATAAATAGTTTAGCTAATTCTAATATAGTGAAACCAATAAAATTAAACTTATCATGTTTTACGCTAATTCGACGTAAATGTACAGCACATAGTTCATCACTAAATCTAGTAGTTCTTTTATATGTAGGTTTCCTTGTTAAATTTTGAAACCTATCTTTATCATAAACTATTTCAATATTTTGTCTATTACGCACATTTTCTAAAGTCTTACCATAAAATGCATTATTCATTAATTTGAAGAACACGTTTCCAAAATCATCTTTATTTCTTTTAGCTATTTTACGTTTTTCAATATTGAACTCTATATAATTTTTTAACCACCTAGATTTTTGATAAAATAGTTTTCGATGTATTTTGGTGAGAATCATTCCATGATCTAAATACCAATCTAGCATTCTTCCTTCAACAACATACTTTCCTTTATTGCTTTGTGTTAACATAAGTTTTTTTGTTGGTCTGTATTTCTTCGGAATTAAAGATTTTTGATAATCTGAAAAATCTTCTATATTAGGAATTTTGTTTTCGGGACAGAAAGGAAAATATTTTGTTTTATCTTTTATTTCATCAGGGTATACTAAATCAACTTCATATATATAACCATGATTATAATTTCCATCATATGTTTTTTGATAATCTAGAACGGGCGAAGCCCTAGTAGACATCTCTGATGTCGTACGAATATTACACCATGACATTTCACCTGTTGGTAATTCTTGTATCATGCAAGAAGAATATAAGCTATTAAAATCATAATATAACAAATAGTTTTCTCTCATGAATTCATCAATTGCTTTTTCACGTTCTACTCCTTCTCGTTTCGTTCGAAAAATTTCTAATATTTTTTCTTTTTCTTCTGGAGATAAAGGTTTCATTATTCCATATTCTTGTGGATTTACTTTCTTATTATAACATTTAACATATCTATTACCTAAAACTGATGAAACTCCACCTCTAATTCCAGATTCAAAAAATAATAATTTATCATATGTATTTTCTTTATAATGTTTAAGTTTAACACCAGTATGTTTTAATCCTGCTAGCCATGTTAAACCTGGTGTAGAATAACAATAACATGGATCTATTCCGTAATATTCTAAACACATGTCACGAAAGTTTTCGAAAAGATCAGCTAGTATTAATACATCCATCTGTAGATATTTCATTGTATAATCATACATTGTTTTACAATTTAACTCTCTCCAATTCTTTTCAGCTTCTGCATAGTCTTCGTCAGATAATTTTGATTGTTTTAATGTTGATTTAAATTTATTTATTGGAGGAAGTTGTTTTTCTTCCATAATTTTATTCACAGAATTAAAATCAGTCTTCGACTGTGAACCACAGGTTTTATCTCCAGTTATGTACTCATACGGAAATATGCCTTTTAAAGGTTTTAAATTATATTTATTTAATATTTTACATTGTTCAGATTTCAAAGTTTTTCCCATAACATCTAATGAATAAGGAGTAAAAAATCTAAATGCATCTAAAATTCTAATACAACCTAATTGCATTGAAAAATATTCTTCTTCTGTTTTACATAGTACATTTATTTGTTGTAGTTGTAATTTTTCAGATGAAAATAAATCTTTCATTACTAGATGGAAATCATATTTAGAACCATTATAGAAATATAAAGGAACAAAGTTATATTTAAATTTATTAGCATTAAGATTACAAGAATTATGTGCTGCACCTCTATATAATCCATTTAGATGATCATGATCTTTTACCTTGACGGCAGAGCCGTCGCTTCGCCTATCAAGATATCTACCTTTGCCATTTTTATAATTTTTTGTAAATTCTCTTCCACAGTAATAACATTTTGTTTCATTAATAAAATTTAATTTTTCTTTTTCTGTTAATGGCATCATCGGTATATTTGTTTCAAGCAATTGTGAAAAACGTCCTTGTAATTCTTCTACTTTCTTTGTAAACATTTCTGAACTATCTTCACCATAGTATTGAAAATATTCTGATTTAAATAATTCAGGATAATTTGAATGAATGTACATTCCCCAACATAATGGTTTTTGTTCAAATAAATATTTTTCTTTACTTTGTTCAGCTGAACTTTTTCCAGGTGCACTTTTTTCAGAATTATAATTTTCAGAATTATAATTTTCAGAATCGGGTGAAGCCCTGGAACTTTACGTTCGATTTTGTGTCATATTAACATTATATGCTTCAAAATCACAATAAATAGTAAAGGGTACTTTATTTTTAAAATACCATTTATTATATTCTAAATAATCATCTTTAGGAAAAGTATTTTGAACTGCTTCGTTTTGTTGACAATTCTCCAAATGTCTATTCATTTCTTCTAAAGTTCTAAAACTTGTCATACATTGAAGACAAGGAAAATTTTTATTATCTGAAGTTTTTGTAAATATAGAAACATCTTTACACAATATAAAATGTCCCTGATAATATAATATATTCGCTTGTGCTGGTTGTTTTGACTGTTCTAATTTTACAAATTCATCTTTATATATTTCATGTGTTTCATTAATTTCTTTTGTAATATTAAATGTATTTTGATGATAATTTTGATTTAATATTTGTAGCTGATAAATATATTCTTTATCATATTGTTCTTTATATTGTTGTAGACATTTTTTTAAACATTCATTTAATTCTTTATTTTCTTCATTATTTAATTCATTATTTTCTTCATTTAATTTTTGAATCGTTTCTATCTTATCTTCATATTTATGGCCATATTCTTGTAGTAACATTTTTGTTTGTTGTTGATAATCTATTTTACATTTTTGTAAACTTTTATTTAAATTTTCTAATTTTTGTTGATATTCTGAAGATAAAGATGAATATTTGTAATTATAATCATCAGTACGTCCTTTATAATTATTATGATTAATCATTATTGGTGATAGTGTTTTAACAAGTTCAAATTTTTCAGTACATATTATTTTTCCTTGGTAAAAAATATTATGATGCATGTAATTTTCCTCTATCATTATATACTATTTCTGATTGACATAAATTTTTATTATTCAAATAAAATTTTTTTGAATCTGAGTAAAGTGGAGTAATTTTACCAATAGAAACATAATTCACATTTAATTCAAAAACATTTACTTCTATTAAATTTTTATTCTTTTTATGAAACTTTTTTAACCTATTATAATCATATGGAAATTCATCTAAGCCATCAGAAAGATCAAATTCATTTATGTATTCTTCTTTATTATAATGACTTAGTCTTTCTTTATGATATTCTGCAGGATGTAAATGTGCTATAATACTCCACAGAAAACAATAATCATCTTCATTTTTTATGTTGATTAATTGTGGTGAACTGAAAGGTAAAGGAACATAACTACCACCAGTATTATTTTTATATTTATCAATTACTATTTTCTTAGATAGTATTTTAACAAATCTCCAACCAGATTCACGTAACTGGGCTTCAATTATACAATTTTCTAATTTAAGTATCATCGATTCAAATATGGGTTGTATATCATTTACATTATGAATTTCTTGTGAATTTGTAAAATGTCCTTGTATTATTTCTTCAGGAATTCCATCAGGTCCATTTTTTGTATAAAGTACTTCTACATTCATATAACATTTGAAAGATTTCTTAAATATATTATAAAAGTTTGTTAATACATTATAAAAAGTTTCATCGGTTTCATTATGTTCAACAGATTCATTAAATAAATATTTTATATCTGTTACTGGGGAAGCCCTAGAACCTTCGGCTCGTTCCGCTTCATCGGTTCGTTCAGCTTCATCAAATTCATCAGTATCGCTAAATAAATATCTTCCATCTGGTACGGGCGAAGCCCTAGAACCTTCGGTTTGTATGGTCTCATCTTCACTATTAAAAACTTTTTTATATTCCGAATGTTAATAATCATCAAACATTTTTTTAACTTTTATATCAGTAGGCAATGTTTCTAGATAGTTTTTATAACTATTTAATTTTAATATATTTCCTTCATCAACTCGTTCTACATTTTGTAAATGCAATTTACTATTTAAATGAGATTGATAACTTCTTTTTGTTTGCAACTTTTTTTTACATAAGACACAATAAAACTTGGTATTTTCCATTTTTTTAATTTTTTTAGAGAAAATTTAAGAAAAAAATTTGTGTTTTAATTTTAGATATAAACATTCTAATATCAAGGACTTGAGTGTTATTTTATATTATTATATATTTCACGTTCTTTAGTTATTTTTTTCTTTATCACATTAAGTTTTATCATATTAAGTTTTATCTTATTAAGTTTCATCATATAATGTTTTATCAAAAGATAATTTAAATTTTTTTTCACTAACTATTGATTCATCATCATCATCATAAATTGTTTCTTCATCATCATCATAAATTGTTTCTTCATCATCATAAATTACACTTTTTGGTATAGGATGCCCTTCCATGATAGGATACCATTCTCTTATTGGAATATCTAATTCTAAATTACATCTTTTATCTGATAATAATATAATAGAGAAAAATATTGGTCTTTGATCTCTTTTGGAAAATTTAATAACACCACCATAATCTGAATCACTTTTAGTTTTTATTAAAGATGATAAAATTTTTAATTGATTAGATGTAAATCCTAATTTAAATTTTGTAGACCCGACACATAGTTGTCTAACAGTATCTTCAACTATGCCATCATTATTATTTTCAATTGTAAGAAAATGAAATTTAGATAAATTTTTATAATTACTAATATTTTTATAATCTTTTTTACCATTTACACCTTTTTCAGATGTTACAGAATCATCATTATTATCATAAGATTCTTTAAGATCGGGCAAAGCCCTAGAACCTTCAGTTCGTTTATTATGAATATGATTATGGTCATTGTTAATAGTATAAGGTGTAGTCCACATATAAATTTTCTCTTGTTCAGCTAAACCATTTATATAAGATTTTAATAAATTAATATTTAAGTTGGAATATAATCCTATGTACGTATCATCATCATATCTTTGCGGCATTTCTAATGTTTCTTGTTTATAAATTGTGTCTCTATAATAAACTTGACATAATAATTCTTCATTATGTTTTTTACTCTCTATGTGAATGTTATATTGATTTTGATCGTCAACAAATAATCTAATTTTTTCTTTCGAAAAAGATTTTAATTTTTTAACTAATTCTTTAATATTGATATAATTAATAATTTTAGTTTCTATCCAATCAGTATTACTAATTGGTAACACTGCTCTAATAAATCCATAAACATTATTATGACCTATTATAACCATATTTTCTTTATTTAATTCCACATAAGCTACATCATTATATTTACTAACAATATCCATAAATTTAATAAATGGATCCCCCGGAAATAAACAATAATTAGTTTCTATAGAAAGTAAACCTTTAGTCTGTTCTCTAAATATTTCGGCTTGTAATAGAAATAAAATATTAACATCTATACATGGATTATTATTATTATTATTATCAAAACATTTATTTTCAAATCCCGTTGATCTCGTCGAATAAGAAGAACAGGATGATGCGGGCGAATATAATTGTTTTAAATTTGGATTTTCCATTTTTTATTTTTATTAGAAAAAATTTTATTTTTTATTTTCATTAGAAAAAATTTTATTTTTTTATTGTTAAAAAATGATGTTACCAAATGTTGGTGGAGGTGCATATATCCCGAATAATCGTGAATTAGAAATAGAGATAGAAAATTATATCATGAAAACTGGAGACGTTTTATCTGGTCCATTGCATCTTTCTATTCTTCCACAACAAAATACAGAGTTAACAAATAAACAATATGTTGATACACAAATCAATGATTTAAAGGAAAAATATATAAACGATGTTTTGGTTCCACTGATGAATGAATTAAAGTTGCTAAAACTTAATGACAAATCATTAAACGAAAAATTATTAAAACTTGATAAAAAGGATAGAGAGCTAGAAGCAGATATAGCAAAACTTTTTAAAAAGATTTCTGAACAATCAAAAATTTTAATATTACTTTCTTTAAATTTAAAATCTGCAGTCATTAAAAATAAACATCAGACCAAAATGTTAGAAGAACAATTAGAAGATGAAATAGAAAAACTTCCTGAAAGAATTAAAAAAAATTTAAAGCAGTTACAAACTACATTCCAAAAAAGTGTTGATGAATTAAGTTCTAAAATTACTCAACAAATGAAAAAGATGAATAGAATAATAAATGAAGTAAACTCACTTAATGAAAAAGTTGATAAAATGAAAAATCTTAAAATCAATTTAGAAAATGAATTAAAGAAAAATTTACAAGAAAACTCTAAAGAAAATAAAGAACAGTTAGATTCTGTTAAAAGACAATTAGATGTTCTTAAAATTAAGTTAAATGCTCTTAAAACGGCGTTGAAGATTAATCAGCAGAAAATGCAAGTTAATAGAAAAGAAATTAAAGTACATCACACGCTGCTTGACGCAATAGATAAAGTGCAACAGGCAATTAATAAAGTTATCTCGAAGTTGTTGTCCATTCACAAACGTAAATCTTAGCGTAAATATTAACGTAAATATTAACGTAAATATTTTTTCCCAAAAGTCAAATTTAATCCTAAAAAATGCCTATAATTTATAAACACAATCTTAAACAATTTGCTTCAAATCAAAAAATTGCTCATGAACCACGTATGAATCCGGTTTACCATTATGATAATAGAGAAACAGTCGGAACACAAAAGTTCCTAGGCACCGCAGGTGCCGTCCAAAAAGAAGGGGATGGCATCTTTTCTGGTATTGGTAGTATCGTTAACTTAATTAAAAATAATAAAGATTTGATTACATCTGCTGCAAAAGGAGCAGCTGCTATAGGTAGTACAGCTAGTGCAATATCAAATGCTGTTAAATCACAAAACGAATTAAAACAACTAGAAGCTATTCGTAAACTTAGGAATGATTCTGAAGAACTAAAAAAATTAAAAAAACTTTCAGATGAAACAAAAAACAAAATTGCTAACATTGCTGTAGAGGGTGATAGTAAACATAATGAAAAAACAATTGAAGAAATAAGAGGTAATGGCGTGAGCAGCGGAGCTGGTCTAGCAAAATTCTAAAATTATATTTTAGTAAAAATTTTTTAGTAATTTTTTTAGTAAAAATTTTTTTCTATCTGTGAGAAAAACAAAAAGTCAAATTATTTTTTATAAAAATGTCTTCGCTTATCGAAAATAAATTTAGATTAGACGATCCTCCGTTCGTCAGTTATAATCAAAAAAAGAATGACTATATAAGAATTGCTATGAATCCCGGATCTTCCAGTAGAGTAAATACTGGAGGAGATTTAATCTTTGAAGTTGATAATCAGCAGAGTTATTTATATTTACCTGATTCATTTTTACACTGTGAATATTCTTTATATAGTGATGCTAATTTTACAACACGATTACCAGATACCGATAATATTACACTAGAGAATAATTTTTTCCCAAGTTTATTTACACAAATGCATTTAGATGTTGCAACTCAAAATATAGAAACAATAAGTGATTCCCCAGGTGTAATTGATACAATGCTTAGATTTATAACAATTGGTGAAAATAATAAAAAGCATGAAATCGAAGGTTGGTTTCCTGATACTAATGATGGTATAATTGTTGATGATTTAACTCACGCTGGAACAGATGCCGCAGGAATTGCGAAAGATGTAGAAAATATTGCAAAACATTTAAATAAAACAAACAATACTGCATATAAAGAAAGACGTGAATTTAACAAGAAAAGTAAGCAAACAGTAAATTGGTCATTGTCTCCATTATTCGGTTATTTAGATTATGTTAAAATATCATATCAATTAAAATTTAAATTAATAATTCATCGTACAGCAAATAATGAATTAATCTTTTTTGGTAAGACTGGAAAAAAAGCATATTTAAAAATTGATAGACTTGAATGGTGGATTAAACATATTACTCCTAGTTTAGAGATTGAAACAGCTATTGCAAAAAGATTAAATACTAACAAACCAATTCCAGTTAATTTTCTAAAGCGTACTGCTAGTTCAGTAACTTTTTCCGAACAAAGATTTAACTGGCATTTTACTAGAACTGCGAATACTCCAAGATATTTATTACTAACATTTCAAAGAAATAATTCTCCAAGTTTTGATAAGAACAATAATATTTTTCATATTAATACAATTCGAAGTTTACAAGTTTCATTAAATCAAACTCGATATCCAATTGATCCATTAAGATTCGATGATACCAATAATCAATTTATGGAAGGATATGATTCTTATCGAAATCTTTGTATAGAATTTGGAGTTGAACCACAATTAACTCCTGGAGATTGGAGACATTTATATCCAATTTTCTGCTTCGATTTAAGTGCACAATCAGAAGATATTATTAAAAATGGTTGTGATGTAACAATTAATATTGAAAAAAAAGATTCCACAACTTCATTGATGGCTTATGGTTTATTGCTAGAAGATACAAAATATTCTATTGAAGTTCTTAATGGAAAGATGGCCAGGATAGGTTAGTAACCTGAGGACCTTTGGTCCAATCGGTTAAAGCCCAAGACTTCGTCGTTTAATTAATTTAATTTTTTTGATAACTTGAAATTTTGATAACTAGAATAGATTAAAATTTTTTTAGTAACTTAAAATTTTTTCATAACTAGAATAGATTAAAAATTCTTAACTTAAAATTCTTAACTTAAAATTTTCGTAACTTAAACTTTTTTTATTAAAAATGTCGCAAGCGAAAAGTAATATTAATAATAAAACTGTTGAATTAAAATTACGTAATATTGTTGACAAAAATACCCCTAAAACTATTACGATTAATAAAAAAAGTATTACATAAGTAAACCAATGATAGAGAATATTCAATTACAAGAAGAAAAGAATGGCGGAATTCTCCCATTAATTCCACTAATAATAGGATGCATAGCTGCAGCAGGAAGTGTTGCAGGTGGGACAGCTGGTATTGTCCAAGCAGTAAATAAAAATAAATCAGAGAAGGCAGCATTAGAAGAACAAAAACGTCATAACAAAGAGTTAGAGAAAGTTGCTAGGGGTGAAGGGACATCGGAGATGTCTTCCAGGGCTTTACCCGAAGGAAAAGGAGTAGTAGATAATTTTATTAGTAAATTAAAATTAGTTGATGAAGGAAAACGAGTTCTTAAAAATATTGTCCACAATGTTGATGATTTAATTGAAATTAAAGAAACTAAAGATGGTTCTGGAATATATCTAAGTCCTAGTATGATAAGGTAATAACCTCAGAACCTTTGGTTCTTTTCGGTAAAACTTTTATTTTATCTTTTAAATTTTTTTTATCTTTTAAAATGAATTCTACAAATTCCGAAAATTTAATTAAATTAAAAATTTCTAATCAGATTTATTGAATTATCTATTAAACAAAAATAAAAACTCAAACTGTCAGCATATTGGAGGTGACATACAAAAAACATTAGAAAACTTTCCTGGATTTATTTGGAGTAAATATTCGAAAGAAAAACATCTTCCTGGTCATTCATATACTGGGCCAGGAACTCGATTAGATATAAGACTAGATGAGAATAATAATCCGAAACCAGGTGAAGAACCAATAAATAGAGTAGATGCCGCAGCTTACAGGCATGATTTAGCTTATCGAAATCATGATCTAAGTTCTCGTCATGCAGCTGATAAGAAGATGATTCAAGAATTAGATAGTATTCAAAATCCTACATTTAGAGAAAAAATTGAAAGAATGTTTGTTAAGAAAGCTTTACAAGCTAAAATATTATTCGGTCAGGGTTTAAATGAAACTAATAACCCTGAGAGCAACGCTCGAACTAATAACTCTGAGAGCAACGCTCGAACTAATAACTCTGAAAGCAACGCTCGAACCTACGCGTCTGAAATTCATAAAGAATACAGAAGGCCTAAATATTTATTGAAAGTAAAAATATTTAATAAAGATGATATTTGGAGTGCTGATCTTATTCATATGCCGAATGAAAAAGATTATAAATACGCATTGACCGTTATAGATTTATATACACGATACGCTTGGGTAAAACCTTTAAAAAATAAAAGTGGTCTATCAGTTAAATATGCGTTTGAAGAAATCTTTAAAGAAAGTAATAGAAAGCCAAAAAATTGTTTGTTGATAAAGGATCGGAATTTTATAACCGAAACGTTCAGCCACTATTTGAAACAGACGAAAGTCATCGCCAAGGCTCAGTTTATTCAACTGAAAATGCAGGGAAGGCCGTAGTGATAGAAAGATTCAATCGGACGTTAAAAAATAAATTATTCAAGAAATTTACTGAGCAAAGAAATCAGAAATGGTTGAAGATATTACCAGGAATTGTGGAAGAGTACAATAATAAAGTTCATTCTGGTATTGAAGAAACTCCAAAGAATGCTTCTGACGACCCTGATTTAGTACGAAAGAAAATATTCGAGAATAATTATTTGAATGAGAGTAATCCGAATTTGCAGAAACTTAAGCCGAAATTTAAAATTGGAGATAGAGTTAGAATATTTAAATATAAGAATAAATTTGAAAAAGGCTTTGTTGGCTATTGGACTAAAGAAATATTTGAAGTTTGCAAAATAAATCAAAGTTATCCGATTACTTATGAAATTAAAGATTTAGATAATGAGGATATCAGAGGCCGTTTTTATCAAAATGAATTACAGAAAACAGAGCTTTAACCTTTAGGTGGCGCTTTAGCTAGCTTCGCTTGAGTTATAGATTGTTTAACTCTAACATAATATCTAGAAATGGTACTCCTTCCTGTAATTTAAATAAAACATAAAGACATAATTGTCCACAATAAGTAGTGCCTGGTGTTTGAATTTGAAACGTATTGTATGTTCCCGTTCCAAGTAATTCTTTTACTTCATTTGTAGGGGGCAAACCGTATGAATCAAAATAATAGTTCTCAGCCTCCGGGCGGTCAAAATAATAGTTCTGCTGATGATTTTTAACGCCTGCTGACCAATGTACACCTTTTTCATCTGACGTATGAAGATTTGTTATGAAATTTACAGTTATTGATGGAACTTTGTTCCGGGAACTGAAGGTTCCTGTTGGCCTATTTTTTAGGAATTGTAATTCATCCCTCATCAATATGTGAAAATTCTTTATTCCTAATCGATTAGCAATCTTATTTAAATCGAAATTCGTTGTTGTCTGTGTTCCATATAATTTCAAGAACTCATTTATGTTGCTCATTTTATAATAAAAAAATTTCTTAAGGGACCCCTAGAAGTCAGAAGGGGGGGGGGTATTGATTTAAAACTGTTCTCTAATGATGTCTTTCCTTACTACTTAGTCAGAAGGGGGTATTGATTTAAAACATTTTTATAATGATGACTTTCCTTACTACTTAGTCAGAAGGGGGGGTATTGATTTAAAACTGGTCTCTAATGATGTCTTTCCTTACTACTTATTCAATTTTGAAATGATTTAATTTAATCTAATTTAAACGTTACAGTGTTGCATTGTATTAGTAGAGTTGGTGTTTCGCTCATCTTTTATCAATAGTAATTCATTACTCATCAATATGTGAAAATTCTTTATTCCCAATTGCTTAGCAATCTCATTTAAATCGAAATTTAATGTGGTTTTGTTTGCTGTATATTTTTAGAATGTCTCTAATGTTTCTCATTTTTATAGAAGATACAATGTTTCTATTATATTCCCGTAAATGAGAAATTAAAAACAACACATGGATATTTCAATTTGGTTACAACCACTTTGCATACATTCAATTTGGATACATTGAAATACATGTAAATTTGTCCACGCGAGGACAAGGTTTCATTGGATGAGAGAAAAATGACGTCATATAACAACATAATGAAAATGATTGAAAACAGGAAATAACATTGCATTTAAAACAGGAAATAACATTGCATTTAAAACCGACAGATACAAATTTTCTAAACAATGGGTTTTCTGTCCACGCGAGGACAAGGTTTCATTGGATGAAACACTCTATTGTATTTACATGTGCAAGAGGAAATAACATTGCATTTAAAACAGGAAATAACATTGCATTTAAAACCGACAGATACAAATTTTCTAAACAATGGGTTTTCTGTCCACGCGAGGACAAGGTTTCATTGGATGAGAGAAAAATGACGTCATATAACAACATAATGAAAATGATTGAAAACAGAAGGGTTGAATAATCAATTATTCCAAAAACCCTCATCCTGTGAAAAACACTGCTCCAAGATTGAAAGATTAGTTTTTAACAGTCGTATAGGAAGCGAGACTCTACAAAGAGTCTGATATTTATCTGCCAGTTTTGCCAACTTCATTGCGAAACTCAATTCAGTTCGTGAAAAGTTAATATTGTGATGTTTTAAGAGATATGTGAAATCTGCTTTATTATTCTCACACAAGGATAATATATGATTTGCGTGTTTTCCAATAAAAATTTTACATGTGACACTCAAAAGATGGCTTTGTTTTTCGTATTTCAAGTGTTGTTTCAAAGAATTCACTGTCGTTGAAATGTCCCCCGCCGGTTCTGTAAAATATTCCACTGATTCGATGAATGTATGACGTTCAACAACACTTTCCTTCAACTGTTTTGTAAATGTTTCGATTCTGAAGGGAAGTGCTGCTTCCTTCTTTGCTCTGGCTGCGATTTTATGTTGCTCTTTGTATGCTTTTCGAGCAGAACGTATAGCGTCAGGATTGAAGAGTAGAGGCGCTTTCTTCACTTGCTGGTCTATATACGAAAAGTATTCAGAATGTTTCTCCGATGGAATGAACAAATCCGCAATATTTTTGAAGAACTCTGGAAGTACCGTTGCTATGTTGGCTTGTTGTTCAACGACTGCTTGACTCATGATTGACGGATAAATTAGTACAAATCACTATGTTCAAAATATAAGAATAACGTAATTAAAGATAGCGGAACGATGAGAGCAAGCAGATGATAAGTGTTGATTGAAATAATAACACAACAATCTGAGCACACGATACAATGACAGACGAGAGAGATAAATGAAAACAGTACAGCTGGCAGATATCTTAACGTCATACGGATGTGCTGACGCACTAACAAGAATTAAAACAACTCGCCTAACGTACAATTAAAATGTATTGTTTCACAGAGTAGTAGCAGCTGTTTGTTCTTTCATACATTGTTTCCTTTCAAATGTTTGAGTTGGAGGACACAGCTCTTTACACTGAAATGCCTTTTATTCATAAATGCGAGAAGCAGATGTTCTCTACAATTGAGTGTTTATCTGAGTGCAATGCAGTAGATAAATTGTAAGAACGCCAGGAGCGGTCATGATTTGAGCAATGAAAATGATCATAATCACAAATTTGAAATTCTCAACTTTTATGATTTTTGGTGTCCTGAAACGGTCATGATTTAAGCGGTGAAAATTGTAATTCTCAAATTTTGAGATTCTTAACTTTTATGATTTTCGGTGTCCTGCAACGGTCATGATTTAAGCGAGAAAATTGTAATTCTCAAATTTTGAGATTCTTAACTTTTATGATTTTTTCGGTGTCCTGGAACGGTCATGATTTAAGCGAGGGTGAAAATTGTAATTCTCAAATTTTGAGATTCTTAACTTTTATGATTTTTTCGGTGTCCTGGAACGGTCATGATTTAAGCGAGGGTGAAAATTGTAATTCTCAAATTTTGAGATTTTGAAAAATTTGAAAAATTGGGTATTTTTAAAAACGCCCAAATTTGTGAATTTAGGTCTTCATAACCTGAAAAAGGGTTCAAATTCATGAATTTATGTCGTTTTTAAAAAGTACCATTTTTGAAAAATGGTACTTTTTGAATGGACTAAATTCATGTATTTAGGTCTTAAAAACCTGAAAAAGGGTTCAAATTCATGAA
This sequence comes from Prostheceraeus crozeri, assembly GCA_907163375.1. Taxonomy (NCBI): domain Eukaryota; kingdom Metazoa; phylum Platyhelminthes; order Polycladida; family Euryleptidae; genus Prostheceraeus; species Prostheceraeus crozeri. Next base: position 178,278 of record CAJQUW010003196.1, read on the forward strand.
TTTATGTCGTTTTTAAAGATACTATTTTTTTGAATTTTAGGTGTCCTGGAACGGTCTTTTGCCCATTACCGCTCCCCCTCCCTCCCAAAAAAACACTCAAAACGCTGTCTGGAAGGATGGCAACCTCGCTGACAGGAGCAACAAAGCACATCGAGCAAGCCAACACGAGCATGTGACCAGACATGTTATCCGCGGCATTTGCCAGCTCGCTTCTTGAAGCAGGACGCAAATGATAAAGATTTAATGTTTTTAATCAATTCAACCAACAATTTAATTCTAATGTTTTCTTCATATCTCTTATGCTTACCGACATTCTCCAATATGACATTAAATTGATGATTGAGGTGTGAGGTACTTGCGTCCTTTGTGACATACTAACTCAATCAATGAAACAAAGAGTCAGAAGCATAATTAGTTAGGTTAGAGATTTTAACCTGACTAACCTCCCTGATTTTAACTTCTACTTACCAGTATTTTGCAGTAGTGACGTTCATAGGAATAATTGGATTTGATCATCTGATGACTATCTAATGTACATGCACTTGATCTCTACCCGTTGATGTAACTTGGTCTGCAGGTCAGACCACTCTCTCTGAAGATGATGCGCTGTGCGCACTGAAAGCGCTTAGAGAATTTGGTGTTTTCTCTTCTGACCGAAACAGCAATCGGTGATGAGGTCATCCTCTAACATAACTAATAACTCAATCAAATCTACATGTACATGTATATGACTCTTCTTGATTCTTTAATGATATTTGATTCGTCATTGTTAAATTCGAATTTGACTAATCAGTCATTATTACATTTGATATCAACCCGTAGGTGACATTTGATTTGACAGGTTGTATTTGATAACGCTAAAGAAAATACTTTTGAAGTTGAGCATGAAAGTATAATAGCAATCTGTCGAATTTCTAATTTAACAAATATTACTTCTCCAAGGCTGTCATGACACAGAGGATATGTGAAACACTATCATTCCTTCTGCATTGCCATCATGATCAGTCAATTCCGTGGTAATTTCTTCAATACATGAGAAATTTGCATGCATCACATTTGGTAACAATTCCCAACTGTATACTCCTTGAGTTCATTTAATAAATTCGAAAGTGTGTACACATTGAGGATTTAATAGATACGAAGTTACCAATCTACCTAATATACTTACTCTATGGACCATGTTTTTCCATATTTAATGTGGCACTGTGTAACGCGCTCGCGTCAGGTGATTGCTCCATAACCCCAATACACAGATAAACCATTTACTGTCTGTTGTGCAATTGTTAATCGTAGCTGACAGCACAAAGTACTTACGGAACCATTGGTGAAGGTGTAGAAATAGCCATCGGGATTGATGACTGGAAGAAAGTAGAATTCGTATTTGTTCAATAGCTGTATAACACGCTGATCCTTTTCGTTTCTTAAATTTGTCAACTAAAATGAAAGTATGACTGGAGTGCAAAATCATGTCAAATATGTAGATTACAATAGTGAATCGAATATTAATGTATAGCGGCGGTTCCTACCTTTTCAATAACATACAGCACAGTTGCGATTGCAAGCCATTCTCTACCATGTGCTCCGGATGTAATCAATACTGCCGGGATATTGGGTTTTGAGTTGAAATGTTCACTAATCTGAAAAATATCAGATTTTAGAAATTACGTTGTCAAAATTCACATATAAAGCAATTTCTACATAAAATCATTTTTTAGCGCATTGTGCGCAATGTGAAAAAACGAAAGAGCTCCATACCAGAGACACTCGTATTGGTGAAGTCATTTTGATAAAGTCAGATGTAAATAGCAATGTTGAAGTTATGAATAACCACGCTGTAAATCGCTGGATACGAAAAATACATACAAGCATATACCAAATTCACATGCAATTTGAAACTAACATCTGATACGAGATTCTCGTATACTTACAGAGAGATCTGGTATGTTTTTCATAAGAAATCTCACTTACTTTCGTATGTGATTGGCATGTAGCGATGCGAACTATTCTATTTGTTATTGGCTGTTTTTACGATGAAATACGAGTTGTTGGTATGCTTTATATATGAGGCCCTATATTGATTCGTCCTCATTTGTATATCCTTGGTATGAAGAGCTTTATGTCACCCAGCAAAAAGATTATATGTATTACATACTACTTTTAAAAGACATCTGTCAGTAATATCAATCATGTGGATTCTTATGGATAGCGTGGTATTTTGAGTGCATGATCCAGACTAGATTTATTGTGAAATTATTGCTGTATGTCGTCGTTGCTACTTGCCCAGCAACATTTACAAGAGTCTTAAATATCTCAACTTCATGAACTAAGTTGATTCACATCAATTCTATCACACGATATCCTTTGTGCAACCATGTTGACTTATAGATCTCAAACATAGCTATTTTTGCTTTCATAAATTATAATGCGCTTTTATTTCGGATTGATACGAGTAATATACTTAATTTCAAAATTGTTGATGGCTGAATACTCATTGATTATTAATGAAATGCCTTAGAATTGCGTGCATTGAAATCGAACTCAGTATTGTAAGTTTGACTGTTAAATGTCATTATCTCATTGCTTGTAAAACAGTAGTAAGGGCCAAAGAAGGGCTATGCAACGTAAAAGCGACCTTCATTGACAAAAGGCTTAAATCAACATATTTTAGATGCAAAATTCGCGTTTAAGTTATAATTCAATTTCTATAAATATCATACCAAGAGAAACCTGATGTTTCATAGGTTATTTTGAGTGGGTGGTGGTAGTTTTGACCAGCGGTCATCGCGAAATACAATTGAACGTGATGCGGAGTTTATATAATGAATCTTATACATAATTTTTTTATGAAAATTGGCTAACAGTGTGAACTTGGCCGGGATCTTTATCATGGTGTAAAGATTTTCGGATTTTTTGAATAGTCAAAAATATGAAGTCTGTTTCTCATTATTCGTAGCACCTCTGAAAATTAAGGTTTTATCCATTTTTTAACATCAGTTATTTGAATGATATTTTAGAACGATCAAGATATCAGAGTGTTGCGGTACAGCTCATCGGGCTGTTGTTGAGTAACCACTCATCAATTTATTACATGATTGGATCCCGTTGCAAAGGTTTTGAAAATTGTTCAAATATATTGAATAGGGGAACCCTTTTAAGTAAAATGAATACTCTGAGATTTCTTGCTGGAGCAATGCATGCTCTGTAAATCGACATTACAAGTTGCGTATGTGTCTGATTATAATCTTGATTGATTATAGGAGAGATATTTCAAAATGATGAACGTACAGAACGTTTTACAGGATTTCCTTCTTTGTCATCCTGTTGCTGCAGTATTTTGTAAATTCACTATTGCTTTTGTGTAAATGATCTCTGGACTAGGGGCAACAATACAGATCACACATTGACTTAATAATTGAAAATGCCAACCAGAAAACAAGAGAGCCAGCTCGCAAAATTTGCTTTTTGCCCCAACTAAGTTCCCCCGGAGTGTGCCATAATTTTCATGCAATTTCCATTCTAGGACTTTCTATGGTATTGTTAATTTCTATGATTGCTAAAATATCTCTTTAGATAAATGAAAAGATCGATATCTGCATTTCAGATTGGACGCGGTATTAGATGTCGTTGGTTTGTGAAAAGAAATCCAATCTAACAAAGAGATAGATTCAGTATATAGTAGATTTCATAAGATTGCAGATATCATTGATGCTTTCCTTTAACATTGTGCTGGTATGGCTTTAGTATGTAAATCATACCACAGTTGAAATAACATACGAAAGGCATACAAATAGAAACAAAATATAACAAAAATATATTTGTATGCATCCTTCTCATGTCATTGGTATGGAGCAGGGGCGCCGGCAGGCGGACCCACAGACGCATGTGCGTCCAACCCATTCCGGTACAAACCATGCTCATCGCTGTGTGAAATCTTTGTGTAAACCATTGAAGTAGACACCTGTGGTTTAAAGGTGAAGTCGATCGGGCAAATTTCGCTGCCAATTTCAGCTCAGTGAAGTGTCCGTCTATATGGATGATTGGTTGCGCGCATTTCGCTTTTTGACTGGCTGATACAGTGACACGCTGTTTTCTCGATAAACAACGTCTCATCTTCTGGAGATACAAATAATGAAATTTAAATATTACATACAAATTATAAATATAGAAACAGATCTTAAATAATTAATTAATTAATATCATTAAAAATATAAAATAACTTAAATTTACTTACAACTAATTAACTTAAAATTGAATGTCTTTAAAAAGCAAATATATATGCGTACATAACAAAATAATAAATAAAAGAAAGTATATGTGGCTTAGGTTTTATTAATGAATAAATAATGTCAAAATTTTATAGTCACGGCTGCGAGAAACTACAATTTTTAGTTTCACCTTTCGTCTAAAATAGATTATGTACTGATAGTAGCGCAAACAAATAGAATCGTGCGTCCAGATTTTTCTACCCTGCCGGCGCCCCTGGTATGGAGCGCTTTACAATGCAATTACTTATATTTTAACTTTTCCTTTTCACTTGTTAATGTTTATCTCGCTGTTTGTGAATGAACTCTGCCCTGTATATATCTTAGCGTTTACTTTCTCTTTCTACTGTCCACCGATGAAGGTGCGCTACACGTACTGAAACGCGTCTGCCACAATTGTAATACATCTATGCAAAGATAAGATAATTTCTCTGAGATGCGGGTTTTGGCAAGTGTCAGATCTATAATATTAGGCAGCTAAAGTTCAAACTCCACGAATATCAAAACCTTTGAAACTGAAAATGAGATTGAATGCATGCTTTTTGAGATGCGCTGATTCGGCGTCTATTTACATGAAAATCGGTGGGAGAAGATATAAATAAGAATTTAATTGAGATACAAATACATTTATTTCACCATTTCTTCGCTGTGTGAATTACTTGTTCCTGGATAAATGAAGTCCAACAGTAGATTTTTAACGGTGGATTAGACGCTCAAAATCTAGAATAATGACGTGAAGGAAATTTCCAAGAAAGAGTGAGATGAGCTCTCCAACCTCCTCATGGGAGCGCAACCTTACCTGTGCATGCAGTCGACACTTTTTTGAATCAAAAACCATTTCAATATCTCCGGAGATCACAATAATGGAAAACATTCGCCCTACTTTCCGAACATTTATTCTCTTGTCATCAGTCAAATTTCACTGGCATGTGACTTTGGTTCTCTGCCTGAATTTATGATGTTTATCTAAACTGTTAGAACCTTTCTAGATAAAACCCACATCCAATGCAAAAAATGCAGGCGCGAAAAGTTCCCGCCACTTTTTGCCACTTCTAACATAATGTACGCCCACAACCTTAGCCTATTTTTGATGTCTAGATTTGTGAATATTTAAACGCGCTCATGTCTGATGTCTACAAGTTTAAATATGTCTCTATCAGCCTCTAAGCCTGCGCCTCAAGAGGTTTAGTTGACAACTACTTGTGTGAGATTTTTTAGAAGCAAAGGTTTCATGCAAATTATTCGTCATATATCCCAATTTCACCCTTTTTAATAAAAACTGAAAATAAAAGTTTCATATAGGCCTACTCTTTTTCATAATCTTTTTGGGTGTCGGGGGTTATCTGGAAAAGATCCAATTGATATTCACTTGTCTGATGGTGACTGACTGGAAGATAAGACAAAAGAAATAAGACTCTTCCTTATGTCAGAGATTGTTCTGAACGTATTGAGCTCTTGCTTAACTGATATGATGTGGCTAGTTGTTTCAATCCCTCTAATAAACTGACTGTGGTCTTCCATGCCATTCTAAAGGATCCCGTGGAGCCCGTTGTACTCGCGCAGTCGTGCATGAGATCAGGTGCGGGGACTGTGAGAAAGGTTATTTGTTTTAATGGAGCTTCAACGCATACTACACTGTAAACTCTAGGGTACGAAATTTCGCTTGAATTAGGCACGAAATTTAGGCATCAATTCTAACCAACACAAGGCACGAGTAGGCACGAAGTTCATAATGGCGAGTTCGTGCCCATTGATTTTCCTTCGATTTCATTGGATAAATAAATATTTGGTTTGGTGCCTATTAGTACCTAGTGGCGCCTCGAGGAACTAGAAAGGCACTAACTAGGCGCTAGCTGGCACGAAATTTCGGCTTCGTGCCTAAATTAGTGCCCTACAGTTTAGAGTATAGACCATAAATATGTTTTCATGAAGAATTCTATGACCATTTGCATGGATGATGAAACATACACATTCATCTTATATTATGGACTTGGCATCATCTTCGGAAAATGATATCCGGCATCTTGGTACATGAGACCATAGCTATCCATGCACATCATTTCAGGCCGCATTAGCAGGTCCTGAAACCAATCAACATAGTTTTACATTGCATTTCCGGGCATGTAGCGGGGGAAAGTCATTATAGCTACTTCAAAGACACCAAATGATAATATATGCATTATAAGATTCAGGTCATGATTTTGCTACGCCTAAACAACACATGGGTTTTCCATGACGAAATAATCCCTGCTTAGCCATATCATTCAATGTGGGAGGGCAGGGCAATCGTTAGATATTCGGTAAAGTGAAAAGGCACTCTAGTTATAGACCGATGCATTTCGCCGGTGTCCTTAATTTCTCCCGAATTCCTGAAAACACCGAATGATTGGAAATGTAGTGAAGTGAAGAACCAATTTACTTACACTGCTGAAGGGATGCGAAAGTTTGAATTTGTCTTCCATTTTATCAAATCTCAACAGATGGGTCTCATCAGTCGTGGGTAGGTTTGAACCAGCGACGTTGGAGCTAGAGGACGTGCAAGCATACCCTTTAACCACAAGCCCACCGGACCATCTGTTGAGAGCGTGAATTAGCCAGGAAGGCACTGCTTTAACGCAGGCACGTGGAGGGCGGACTGCTTTCTGCAATCACTCAATACTGCATCTGAGATTGAGGCGCTTCACGCAGGCGCTACTCATTACATGTTTAGACAAGTAACCTAACAATTGATAAATTTATCAAATCTCAACAGATGTAACCACCACGAGACATGTTTCGGCCTGTTGGGCCTCATCAGTCGTAGGTAGGTTTGAACCAGCGACGTTGGAGCTAGAGGATGTGCAAGCATACCCTCTAACCACAAGGCCACCGGACCATCTGTTGAGAGCGTGAATTAGCCAGGAAGGCACTGCTTTAACGCAGGCACGTAGAGGGCAGACTGCTTTCTGCAATCACTCAATACTGCATCTGAGATTGAGGCGCTTCACGCAGGCGCTACTCATTACATGTTTAGACAACATGTTGAGATTTGATAACATTCATCAATTGCCAGGTTACTTGTCTAAACTTGTCTTCCATTCTACCAATAGAGAGGACTATTATTGTAGATGAATTTTTATTGACGGAGAGATACATCCTTTCAGCAATATCTCAAACGACTCTCCAATAGCTTCATATCAGAGGGCATTACGCAATATTGCAAAAATATGAATCTCATTCGTTGTTTTGCCTTCAAATGTCAATATATACAGAAGTAAGACTGAATTTGCTCCCTGAAATCATAGCAGTTGTTATCATTGCTTCCATTTGCCGCCACATTGATAAAGCACAATGAATTCAAGTCTAACAACCGCGTGCTCGAAAACTCCAATTCAGGTCGGGAGAATCTCGCAGATTGTTCATTTTGGTTTGTCAATTGTTCTACCTATAATTGCCTCCATTCTTAATGGCTTATCTGCTATTTTGGTTGAGAAACTTCAAACCAGGCACTCAAGCGTTCGACGATGTTTCAAAATTCAAATTAAATTGTTTTCAATTTATGAGATTCTCGGCAGCGTGTCTTTGGCTATCATTGGCGTAATACAAGCTGTAAAAGGGCAAAATTCAATTTATCAAAATTGGGTCAGTGTTATTTCATCGTATTTCGTTCAACTCTTTATTTCGGCGAGAAACTGGGCAATTGTTGTCATGTCTGTCCACAGGTTGCTGATAGTATCAACAGTTGTAAGAGGTACGGCTTTGACTCCAATCAGACTTTTCGTCACAAATGCGATTTTTCTCTTGATATCAGCCGGTGCAGCTGCACCCAGTTTGTTTAAGATGGACAATGGCACCTGTTACTCAACCTACATTTTACTGCCCCAGCTACAAAAGCGAGTTATCAGCACCGTTACAACTTTGATAAGAATTTTAGTTCCAATTATTTTGGTAGCAGCTCTTTGTACAAGAACCGCAATTATTTTGAAAAAAAGAGTACAGCCTTTTGCAGTCACAAATAATTTAGATGATGCGACTAAAAGGAATTCGAAAGTTTTGTTAGCTTTAGGAGCATCCTTTGTAGTGTTGCAAACACCTCCAAGTATTTTCTATTTTTATTGTGACATTGTATTTTGGATTGATCCTGTATGCTTCAAGTACAGTTCTTTGTTGGTTAGTCTCAAGCAAATAGACTCATTGCTTAACTTTTTCCTGTATGTAATAATTGATAGAGAAATGCGTAGCTTGCTTTTTTGTCGCGGTAGGAATGCTGTCAGACACAATGCAGCTGGATGAAATTACGTAACCATTGTGTAATGTGTTATCTGTGTTTATTTCAGAAACCGATTGGTCTTTTCGGGGTGATCAGGCGGCTAGCAGAACGGCATTCAGTACATTTCTAATGTAAGGATTAGACCGGCTTCAGACTAATTTAAAGAAGAGTTCAGTCTCTTTTGATTGACTTTATGGCAGGGATGCGGAGTCCTATCATTTTGATAGGACTTCGACTCCGACTCCGACTCCGGGTGGCAAGTATAGCCTAGCTTTTTGAAAAAACTGGTACCCCACGTCATAGATCATTATAGGCTTACCTGAACCTATTGCTAGTGATTATTGCTGTATCAATTATCAATCATTTTCGATGAAAGTTTATCAAATGTCGCTTTAAGTTGGATGCATACGACTCGGCTCCTCCCTGATGTGTGCTGCACACGATTTTTCTCCAGTCTCTTCTAAGCAGGAAAATCCCCCATCCTTCTTCAAAAAATGTGAGTACACTTTCGATTTTAATGTGCGCTTTAGAGGAGCCATCACACACGATTAACGTGAGGGTAAGAGGTAATGTTCTCAAACAAACTAGTATTTCATTTTTGTCTCTGATGTGAGCTTTGGTGCGTGGGTGTGATCGAGGCTAGGAAAGTTTGTCTTCCCTACTAAATCACCGGATGAAAAGACAATCCTCATTTCACTATCACGGTTCATTCCCTCAACTATTACAAGCTTTGCATGCAGCAGTGTCTCTGTACTTTTGTTTGACGGAGAAAGTTGACATCAAGACAGTGACAGCTATGCACGAGGATAAATAATTTGTTTGTGCTATACTTCGGGTCTAGTTATAGGCCGGAGTCCTATCATTTGACAGGACTCCGGGACTCCGACTCCGCTATCAGGACCGGCCAAGTTTTAATGTCGTAGGGCTGGGGGGCCCTTAAATTTTCTATGTTGCGATGGATAAGACTTTTTGAAAACATTGATCTCCTTTTTCGAGTGGTGGTGCCCATTTTGCATGATTTGAAGACCTTCATGCCAAAAATTAAAATTTAAGATTTGTATTTTCAATTTTTTCATTTTTCATGAATTCATGTATTTTTTTTACTCTTCGAAAACTGTTCATTACTATTAAGGTATTTCTGCAAACTTTTACTCAAGCATATCTATATCGTATTATAACCATAATATTCCTCATTAATTTTTCACTATAAATAGCAGTTAGAAATTTGAACGTAAATAATGTCTTTTCATGTGTTATTGCATTTTTCTATCTTTACAAATATCTGTCGAATGTAATCGTTCAAATGGTGATATGTGTTTTGCATTACTCTGTGGGTTTCATATCTAAAAGTTCGCATCAAAACTTCATATTCTCACATTTTAGATTTACATGTGCATGTATACATCACATGCACAATTTTAAAATGTATATTTACTCATTTTGGGATGTAAGATGAACTATCTTGAATTTACATTCATCAATATTATGTAAATATGATACAGAAACATTATATCATTAATCAATGCTACTCTAAATGGAAACCATCAATTTTCTAAAAAGTACTTTTAAAAATAACCTTTAAAACTGACCCTACAGTAAGCCTATTTTTCCCAATTTTTTTACTGGAACTTCGACATGTACACTAAAAGTCACATAAAATTGAACTTTTTTCCAATTTATTTTAGGAGACATAAAAAGAAGTTGATAGGGTCCTCCCCCGGTCCTGGTAGGACTCTTATTGCTTGTAGGTCGACGTCAGGGTTCTGATTGCTATAACTCAACGTTCCAGTCAGATGTCAGGGCAGTCATAGTGTGAAATTAAATGATAATTTTGACAATTATATAGTACATGTAGAAACCAATGCCTATCAGTCATTTTTGTATATCCTACCCTTACGAAAGTTCCACATGATTTATTATGAGATTTTTCTCATATATGTCTCATGAAATTTCATGCGGATTTGGAACGTTTTCGCATAAAATATCTCATCAAATTTCATGAGTTTCTCGTAAAATTCTCACAAATAAATTAACAGTTTCTCCCCCATTTTTCTGAATTTATTATTCTGTCATTGAGTTATTCAGGCTTTCTTAACCTCACCACGTTGCCCTGGAGTATTCCCACGTCATGTCCTCAAATCTATTTCAGTATTCGCAATAATTAAGTATTATTGTGATTGCGATGTAAATTTGAAGATGATTGTATTATATCTCTATTTTCAACGTCTTGCATTCAACATCTAATTGTAAAGTCAACTGATATAAGCATCATTTCGAAAAGGTTGTTGCAGATCGCTGTGATATATTCTATATCGTTACTTTTTATCCTTTATAGATTAAACTTGGAGACTGTTATCGATTGAATAAGATTTCTAATGACTCTTTCCTTTCGCGGCTAGCATACATGCCTTACTACTTATAAACTTATTTTCACAAAATCCTCATTATATTCCCATCCAAACATCATGAGAACATCATGAGTTAAATATATTCTCATGAGAATCTCATAAGACTCACATAACCTCATGAGATCTCATAAAAATCTCATGACTCCACATTAAATTTCATGAGTTCTCATGAAAAATTTTCGTGAGGGTATATCAGCATCTGTAACTCATTTCTTCGATGAAAATCGTCGATTAGGCGATTCTATAGAAATGATGACACGTACGGTCACATATGTATGTAGCCTACATCACGCATCGCAATCTAAATCAAATTTAACCTTGTGTAGAAATATGCTCACATTTAAGAAGTTGTCTGGCAAAGGTGATGCATAACTCACGGATGTCAAATTTTCTCGGCTTCTGCATTTGATATGCAGCTGTCTTTATCACTGCAGCTTCATCATTTGCAGCCACCTACAAATACCTACAGCCTATAGGATGCTCTGAAAATGTATACAATTAGCAGAACAGCTTTCTTTCCTGCATGTGTATGATGATGATAATTTTGAATATAATTTTTTAGCGTTTGAATTTCGAAAACCAATTGTGTGAAAGAAATCCGCGACTTCAAATTGCCGGGTTCAGTTGTTTTGTGGAAGTGACTCGAAATGTAAATGGTTGCGATGCCTTCAGGCACACACGCACTCTTTCAAATCTTCCGATAAAGGAAGAACCTGAAGAGTTAAAAGAATTTCTATTTATTTCGCCAGCAATGTTTGAATGCCACTAGACTTCAGGGTAATTACCTGATAATACTGTTCAGGACAGGCTGCTGCCAGCTTGCCCAAAACAGTATTATCATCGATGGGGAAAAATCAGAAAAAAGAAGGCCCACCACATCTTAAGGCCTTCATGATCCAAGTCCAAGCTTAACACTCTTGACTTCCCTAGATAGACTAGCATATGATGACAGAAAACAACTGTCAAGGTTTTGATGAAAGACAATGCTGGCGGTGTATGACATTTCGAGATGAGGGTGGTATGAGAATGGACTGCTAAAAGTTGAGTTCTGTGCTCACGAATATAGAACTGCTTATGTTCACGTAGCAGCGGTTTTAGATGGTGATGGTGTGCGTAACATGAATAATTCGGCAGCCAGTGCTCAGCACAGATCGCAGTCGACTGGCGATCAAATCAGACAGAAAGGGTTATCAAAACTTAATTGCAATCAATTTTGGGAAGCAATCAATTTACATTAATTGAAGTAGGAAGTAATCAATCAATTGCAATTACTTGCAATGCAATTAATTTATGATGACCCCTGTCAGACAGATATTTGACCTCTGCAGTGGTTGCAGATTTGTCACCATCGTCTTCACTGTATGCTTGATTTCATTATATCAAATGAACTGAGACGACTCCTCGTTAGCATCCACTTAATGCCACTCATACAAGTGTGACAAAATCTTCACACAACGAATCAGGCTTCATGTGAATGCCCTTCCTGCAACGGCCCAATCACACCCATTCAGTCGGTTTTCACTACAACATGAGTCAGTGGACTCACACAATGGTTAGTAGAACATTGACCTTCAAAGATGTAGAATTTCGGCCAAGATGTAGTACACTAGAAATTGTACAGATCTACGTCTACAAATTATGTATCGATGTTGTTTTGGCGTTGCGTGTGTGTGTGTGTGTCTCAGTATGATGTTTTGTTCAATGCTTTGACAATCAATGGACATGGACAGTAAAGAAAATGTATTTTAAAGACATGATTCTATACATCCATTTGTCTTTGAAACACGATGTTTTATATTCTCTATGAGCGCGTCATTTACTCGTCAAATTCCGACTATCTATATAACATGGACAAGGATAATTAGGGCAGCAATGCAGGACATTAGAGGGCGCGTAGCCACCTGAAAATCTATGTTAATACAATCCCTCGTAATTGAAATGAAATGGGCAGCAATGTAGGACATTTGAGGGCGCGTAGCCACCTGAAAATCTATGTTAATACAATCCCTCGTAATTGAAATGAAATGGGCAGCAATGTAGGACATTTGAGGGCGCGTAGCCACCTGAAAATCTATGTTAATACAATCCCTCGTAATTGAAATGAAATGGGCAGCAATGCAGGAAGAAACCGGGCAACAATGCTATGAATACACAGATAGGAGTGAGATTTCAAAAATGTCTTTCACATGCAATAGATAACCGTAGATAACATGCAATGGCTAACCATCGCCTCAAAGTACTTGCCTTGCTATAATAAGATCATTTTCTTAAGCGTGATTATATCACAAATTGCCTGCCACTGACAGAGCAAAAGCCTCATTATAAAGAAAATGATCTTTAAAAGGTGTAAATGGGTCAACATTACTATTCAGCACTATTCAGATTCAAGAAATGACGCCTTGTGAATCATAAAATGATGCCACTGAAAATTGAATTAAAAGCATTATATCTCAGCCAAGAAGCTTTCAATGAGATCTCAACTTTTCCTTGAAGTCTTCCAGGGACTTGCATTTAATGCAGCTCATGAAATTTCCTTATCATCAGCTTCATTTCTGCTTTATTATGATGCCTGTTAGCAAATATTGATTTCTTTGTTATTCAACTTGTTTCGCACTACTTATAAAGGGGACGTCATCTGGGTAGCATATAAACTAGGGATTGCATCGGGTCAAGATCCGGATCCGGGATCCGGCGGATACTGTTGAGATGTTGATGCTCAGTAATGCTGTGGAAAATCCTATTTAACGATAGAAGTTATAAAAGTTATGGAACCTCAAACCTGTTTTTCTCGTTACTCACTTAGAATTGGGAGTGGCAGCCAAGAATGCGAATGTAAATATGAATAGAAATGTTTTATCCAGGAATATTTGTAGCTCGGTATTGAATGACCATCTATTAATGTGCAAAAAAGATGAAGTAACTTTTCAATGCTTTGTTCATTCTAATTGTCATGGTACCGTTGTAGACTTGTGACCACTGCACCCACTTTACTAATCCACACCAAGGAATGAATGGACATTCATGACTTTCAAAGCTAATAACATAAAAAGGATCCATTGTGCTTCTTCAAATATATGATATCGATCCGACTACCTTACACTTACATGTAAGCTAAACAATAGCTGTAATTACTAATAAGTCTATGATAGTTGGATGTCATCATTAGTTAAATAAATACATATAAAAGCAAATTTGCTGTCTTTCCTTTCTTTTAATTAACACACCTGTTTGTCGTTGTTGAAATTGTTTTTTGATTGACACTCATGGTGAATGTAAACTTAATTAATTCAGAAATTCAGTTGCAGTTGTCATGTCTTAAGAAAGAGTACACATTTCTCTATGCTCACACTGCAAACCGTAGACCGACAATTATCCTACAAAATTACTGACAAAATCAACCGATGATTGTCACCTCCAATATCCTGCGATATCCGACGAATTTGTAGGTTTCCACCCACCGACATCGAAACTGCTTTGTATACAAATTGATTAACTAATCAAACTCTGTTGAATATCAATTGATTTTTTCGATTAGTGATTGCTTGACTTTTGGGCAATCTGTTTTATTGTGTGGCAAAACCATGATTGATTTTGACATAATTTAATTAATTACCTACATTTTTGATAAAATTTAAGCTATAATTCATTGCCATTCATTTTGTCGCTTTTTGTCAGATATTGTAGGTGTTCAGTGGCAATCATCCTACAAGAACTAACAATGACTAACAACATAGATTTTGTAGGATAAATGTCTGTCAATTGTCAGTCAACGGTTTACAGTGCAGTCTCAGATTGTATTACCGATATTTTAGATACTTGTAATCATCCATTGATATTTAGTAATGATATTCTGTAAAAAAGGTAATAACAATTGAGAACCAGAGTGACAACTGCAATTGGCGATAGCAAAATCCTAGGATTTCAAAACCACTTCATTAGTATGTATTATGAAACGCACAATTTAAACTTAATCTCAGGAACCACACTATTCAATGTTTCATGATAATGAAAGCCAATTACATGCAGCTTTATCACTTTTGATCATAGGATCCAGGATCCGGGTGGTTGCATAAAACCGGCAATTTGCAATCTCTGATATAAACACAGAAATAATATGAAAAATTTTAGCTTTTTAAAACTGCTCAAATAAATTTTTGGACAGCAGTAACGCAATTTCCGCAAAAAACTGAATTTTTTATGTAATCATTTTTACTGCATACACATACTTATTTGAGTCGACACTGTACCTATTAAATTTACTCTATGATTGCTGTCTTCTTTTTTCTACATTGTAGTATAGTTGAATGACGCATAGTATACTTTATATACTTCACTGCGCGTAATTTATAGCTATGGTGCAGTGTGGAAAAGAGAAGCGCGAGATAGTGAGATCTGTAATCGATGTGTGTGAAAGATGTTCTAGGAATTTCAGTAAGAGTGTATCTACATGAGTATTCAAAGCATTGTCTACTTATATTTCTAGATCTATGGTGCAATAATAAAGAAATAATAATCATTGATGTAAGGCTCTAATTGCTATCATCCGAGGAGGATTTTGCAATTGAAGCCCAGTATTAATGGCTATTATTGTTGTTATAAACTTGTTTCATTTAATGTTCATTAATGATGTCTCCTACATTAAAGCCCAGTATTTTTTATGAAATCTATGACTTAAGATATCCATGATTATGCATCACAAAAGTATTATTTCCATAGACATGATAATGTATTTATAGCGTCAACAAGCTGAATTCAAATCACATTCATCTCTGAATGTTGCAATAATGATAAAATTTTCAATTCTGCTTGAGAACTCAATAGAGGAAATAAAGCTTTCACATTGTTATTCGACCTACAGTGCGCGACAGCAAGTTGGAAACTTGGCATAAATCTACGGACACGTACATATTCAAAACCGTCACAAAATAGGCTTTCAGAAAATATATAGTTTGACAGTCTTTTCTCGAAGTTTATAGGGCAATATTTTGAAAGTAGTATAGATAGAAAATGTGGCGATTTTTTCATTTTCAGAATATTTCTTCGAAGGGCCTTAAATTTACCCAACAAAAGCAGAAAACACTAGTTTTGAGGTTAATAAATGCCACCAGTTAGTTAACAGCGTTATTTCTGTCATTATCGCAACACATTCTGAAAATGAAAAAATCACTACATTTTCTATCTATACTACTTTCAAAATATTGCCTATAAACTTCGAGAAAACACTTTCAAACTATATATTTTCTCAAAGCCAATCTTGTGACGGTTTTGAATATCACAAGGAGAATGTTTCAAATTGATTTATGCGCTTGTCAAAACAAGTCAAAGAAAATTTGGGGCTTTCGGGTTTATCGGCCTCTAGGAACCACCAATTTCAAAAACTATTAATTCAACAACATTCAAATGATAGATCCGAAAATTCTCTTTCAGATGATTATAAATTTGTCGATATTTCCTAATAGAAAACAATTTTTAGGTGTTGGAAAAAATAAGTGTCCGTAGATTTATGCCAAGTTTCCAACTTGCTGTCGCGCACTGTACTTGTGACAATATGATCATCTCTCTTGACTTAACATCATCGCATTGATGGATTGTAGCTGAATTGATGTCGACAACAGAGCGAAACAGATTGAGTTTCAAAATGAACAATTTGAAACAAGGGAGTATTCCTCTAACTCAACTCCATCAACTTTTTTAAAATTCTTGAATGGTAAAATTAAGAATTGGTCTTTGATCAAGTTAGTCAAATTGTACCTATTAGCTTTTCGATGTGTCCATGTAGATATTAACTGTACTTAGATCTCTGAGTGCTGTGAAGTTTGATATGTATAACATAAGTTATAATTACTGGGCTTTGATGTCTTTTTGTTGATTATAGACATAAAAATTAAGAATACCATAGAAAGTCTATCTACTTCTATGATTATAGATGAAACATTTCTATGACAAATAGATGAAGCCATAGAAGTGGATAATAGTATACTAGAATGGAAGTTTAATATCTTGCCTATGTGCAATGATGGCACATGGAAAAATCTATGGTTTGTAGATCAGCTTCGATCTTAAACATCGTATCACAGTCAAACTATTTGCCAAGTTGGTTGTGGAAGTTGTTGACAACAAATTGCAGGATTTTCATGAAGAGAATTGAAGTGAGATGGCGGCGGCATTGTATCATGTGAATTAGCCTACTATTCCATGGATTAATATACTGTGTCTATTTGTAGCAGTCATTGACAACTATTTTCCAATTTTTCAATGCTGGAATGCGAATGAAAAATTGGTCCAGAGTCATAATCGAAAGTGGTCGGTGTGCTGTTTGTGAGAATACCTCAAAAATTCAAAGATCTCTCATCAAGATACCATGGAAGCATTTAAACACCGGAATATTGATGATACCAATGGTTTGACCCATGAGGAATTCGCTCAAGATTGTACGCTTTAAGTATTTGATTTGACAGCAAACAATGAAGCAGGCGCTTCCCATCATCCGGGAACTGCAACAAAGGGTCTTAAACTGGAATTCTATTTTGAAAAAGAATTCACTAAAAACAGTCAGTGTACTCGTCTATGCTGTGTTTGATTCCACCCTTCGAATAAACAAGCCACGTGACGTTTGCGTGAAACCAATTTTGGTTTTTCAGCCTGTCCCGGGGGTGAAACCAAAAAGTCATCGGTTTTCTGGGAAATCAAAATTGGTTTTTCAGCTTTTATATCTTGGTCTTCTGGAGAACCAATATTGGTTTCAAGAGTGATTTTCTATGAAATTTAATATATATACGAAAAAATAGGCCTAATATAATAATAGTATAAAATAATATTCATTTTTATTTTCATAGAATTTATTCATTTTTTATAATATAATTCTGATATGCTCTAATATATTTACTTCATTATTACTAATATTATGTTAAAACAACATGCACAAATTGTTGGCTCAGCATAAAATAAGCTCAATAAGGTGTGCAAAAGAATTATTGTGAAAATGTGTCAAAAATGCGTGAATACTCAAATAAGGTATTTTGCAGTTTGCAATTTATCTAAAACCATACTAGATTTCCCAGAACAGTTCCCGAAACGTCAAGAAGTCATTGCTTCTTATTTTTCACTTTTTTCAAATCAAGCTTGCATAAAATAATTTACAAGAAAGACGAGGCACGATATCTTTAGTCACAAAATTTCCCATGAAGTTGAGACATTTGCTAGTCTTCTCCAAGATTGTAAATAAAATCACAGATAGGCCTCCCGTAGGATGCACGCCCATCGAATCCGGTGCAGCGCAAAAAGAACCACGTCGTCGAATTTTTCGATGCCAATACTCGTTGCCACTGGAGTGGAACTCGCTACTGAAAAAGGAAAAAATAATCTCAGAGGGATATCCTCAATATTAGGACTGTGTAGAAGAAGCATTTAGAGAATTGCGGCAATATAGTACGATGTTATTGAAAAGATGTGTAGTAAAACTCAACTATGAAATCAATGTTTGCTGATGCGAAAATAATGCCATATAGGCCTACACTGTCATAAATGATATTATATACAGTCGAAGCTCGTTAGTTCGAACACGGATAATTAAGATTTCGGTTAATTAAGATCATACGGCCGTGGCATTTTTTGTATCCTTTGTATATATGAGCTGATGTTTAATGACTTTTGATAATTGAGGGATTGAAAATTTGGAATGCATGGTCTAAATTAACGAGCTTTGACTGTACTGTAATCAGAAATAATGATAGGCAATACATTTTTCAGACAAAATTATGTACACCATTTGCGGCATTCACATATAAAACAACGCCATGTGAACCAAACACTACAAGAAGAGCTTTTCTGTACAATATGAATGAATGAATGAATCACGAATTTTATTATAGAAACTGGCATATGCAAATAGTGCTTCAAGGCCAGAGTACAATAACATTCAAATAAAATAAAAAACATTTAAAAGCAGTCATTCAAAAATAATTTCTTAACAGACGTTTTAAAACTCTTCAATGAGACACTTGTCTGGACGGAGGATGGTTGATTGTTCCACACTATTGGACCACAAACAGAGAATCGTCGGTTGCCAAAAGTCTTTAAGTTAACTCTGGGTACGACAATACCATTTGTTGAGGATGATCGGAGTCGCGAACGTTCAGGTAAGTCAGTTCAATAAGCGGCATGCAAAGTAAATTCGGCTGTTAACAACAAAAGAGAGTTATAAACTCTTCTACACAGTACGTGGCATGTTGGGTTTTCACAAAACACGGCGAAATCAAAATTATGTAATAAACATGCAAAAGCAAAATTTTTCATGCAAAATCAGCACGAATTAAACGGCAATAATTGTTTACTGCAGCTACTGTAATTTGGCGATGATATATACGTGTACATTAAATGACACTTGTTCTTAACTGAAAGTGCAAATGTAATACATAAGTAAATAAATTTTATTTATTTATTTCTTACATTTGCACTTTCAGTTTTGAACAAGTGTCATTGGTATAACTGAGTTTCAAGAATTCACTTACTCATGATTTCCCATGTATGAGGTAAATTGGAAATTCATCAAGGCTAAAACTAAACTTGTATAAAGCTACAATGTTCATCAGACTATAGTACTTCATATATATTCTACAAGGCTATAAGGCTGATATAACACATCACAGTAGTTAGATATAGGGATTTTTAAAAGCTTTGAAAAATGGTCGAACATGAATATGAAGTCATTCGTATACATGTATTGCAAGCGATCTCTACATACATGTAGGCTACAAAAAGAGTAGTCACGGTAGTCATGAGATTGTTTTATGCCCGAATAATTTATAAGGGAATACTTGCATGAATACTCATATTCATTCATAATTAAAAAAAGTAATTTAAGATTGAATTGCAAAGACTATTTAAGCATGTCAGCTATACAGTACATGAAGGACTGTTGGAAACAACTGTTAAAATCTTCTAATATACTCACGTTTTGTGTGGATCATATGTAATTCCATACATAGTGCAATGAGGGATAAACGTTGAAACAGCAAAACAAATCTCACAGTACCACAAGAAATAAGATGACAGCACGTTTAAGGCACTGCACATGACACGGTCACTAGAGCAAATGCGTACGTCAATGAAGGAAGAAAATCAGACTCACCTCATTCTTGACGTCATGGCAACGACACAAATGTAGATCCTCGAAACCGATTGTTTTTCGTATAGAAAGACTTTGCTATCAGCAAATCATTGGTAATTTTATTCATGATTTATTACTTTGTACATACATCTGTAAAAACTTATCAAAGAGGCATGCTTTCTGTTAAAAGCAAAGTGTCACGTAATATTTTCCCTTTGGAGAGATTCCGCTCGCTAAATTTAGGCCAAGTCATCGCAGCGAGATAAGAGAGTAAGGGGAATCACGATATGTACAGCAATGAATGAAAGAGAGTTAACCTTAAGTAGATGATAAAGAAGACACCGGAGTGTTAATATATATAGAGAGAGAATGATAAAATCCCATAACTGCCCAGCATTTGATTCTAAAGTAGAGTTTTTGTGTTTAATGAGTCCATGAAATTTAACTTTCTGGTGTGAAATGAGAATGTGAAATACAAATAGGCTGGGAATAGGTCCTAAGCAGCACAACTTAAAGCACTTCAAACCATCCTCAAATAATCCATCATTCATATCACTATTGATAGATGAGGATTCCGCGTGGTTAATAATCTAATATGGGCCTACTTTTTGGGAAATCAGTAGTTCTGCTATCACTAGCACAAATGTCCTTCTACAACTCTACACAAACGAGGATCTGTCAATAGATCTCCTTCGACATGCAATAGTATGTAGAAAATCAAATTTGATTTCCACGACACTTAATCATAAAGAATCAATTGCATTTTCATTAACTGGTCGCAATCATTTGATTGCTGCTGTCAAACGATGCAATTTTTATTGATTGCCTCTTGCATCAAAATTGATCTGCTGGTTGACCCAATATAATTGCAAACCAAACTGGTTTTCTGGAAAACCAATTAAAAACCAGAATTTTTTAGAGTGTAGTGATGAACACACTGTCGCAGCATTTCTTGGGGTGTTTTTCATTAATGCGATGTCCAGAGTTTTACCCAAACCACCCTCATTCATCATCAACCCGGTAAACACTGGAAAGTTTTATTTATTGATAAAGACTATTGCGAAAACGGAGTTGCAATGCCATGGTATATCAACCTCCCCTGTCTTCAACCTGTGGAGCATACGCCCTCTACTTTACAACGACTACACTATGACTCTTCACGTGATATTTGTGCAAATTTTTCACATAATATCCTTGTTAATGAAAAGCGCATTCGTTAATTTTAAAAAAGCCTTCAATAAATGCTTGTGGATAAATATGTTTTTTATTACACTCCAAGGGCAAAGAAGATGATCCCATTGAACGTGATGTATTTAGTAATCATCAAACATGAGTAGGTAGAGACAAGAAAAAATTGTTCACTTGGTGTACTCTTATTTTTGAGTGTTGCTTCGTCGAAGGTAAGTCATTATACAAAGTTGTATGCATTCTCTATACTTGCTCCAACTTGAGGATGTAAAATGTATAGCACACACCATATTGATCATGAAAAGCAAAGAGTTCTCGCTGAATAATGAATAGACGTCACCCTAGAGGGATGTAGTAAATTGGATGATGCATCATATGTAAAGCATCGTGTAGGTCGTCCATTTGAAAAGGCGTCAAACTGATTTTTTCTTGTCGTCTAGTATATTTGAAAGGCAACGCGTCGATCCTTCCATATGACATGAGCTCGAGAAGAGAGCTTGGTAATCATGGTTAGCAGTCACAGTAAAACGTTTGCTTAGTCTTCTCGCTTAAGCAAAAGCGTTCATGGTAAAACTGATGAAGTCATGTTTAGATCCATCATCATAACTTTTGCAATAGTCGCACTACGGGACGAGGATCAGATGAGGCAGTTCGCCTCATCAAATCACCTATTCATACAGCAAGACTTATTGAAGATGTAATTCTTTCTTAGTCGATCCTTGGCATAATCATGCTTGCAAACTTCAGATTTTACGACAGCGGATAGGTCATGCATGGGAAATACATGTAGTGTTAACAGATTATGGCTTTAAAACGATCGCCTGTAGATGGCATCGATTTGATACATCCCGTACGTCGCAATGCAATGGAATTGGAAAATAGCTGTCGTGTGAGCTCATCAATGAAACGTGAAATATTTCACACCCTTACAGATTTTAAACGTAGAAGACCAAATTATCAAGTGATATTTTGTTGTATTAACTATCGCAATATGAAAGAAGGCGGTACAAGCATACTTAGGGGAGTGCATTATGTGAAAGGGCAATCACTCTTAACCAAATTCCTAGGACGACAGAAAGTGCCTTCTGTGAACAGATTGAAAGCAGCAGTTCGTTATGCCATGCGACATAACGCCTAAGCAAACGACGCTTTGTGTTGATACTTTATCATGGAGTTTACAGCGGTGTTTCCCAGTAATGCTCAACCTGAGCGATATGAAAATACAGCTGCCGAGTTTGAGACTGATTTAACACAGCCGATTGACTTAAATGGTGATTGGGAAGTGGCCCTGCAAGATTTGAGCTGTGTGAATAATATGCGAACCATCGCAAATGAAGAGATTACATTAGGCACTGCAACGAATCAAGACTTGTACTTTCCAAAACTAGAACGAAACGATAAGCACATACATACAACTTGAATAAATATGCAGCAGAGTGGAATTCTATTCCTACAGTACACACCCGTCGGAGTAAGCGTGCTGTTGATGAGATTGCAAACGGTCCTACTTTAATAATCACTGCAGACACAGACGTACCCATTGCATTGCTTAAAAGGCTTCGCCACTGAAATGGAAATAACCTATAAACCCATCATTCCGACATCGTTCAGAGCAGCGGTTCTCAATTTTTTATCGAGAAGATCCACTTTATACACCGAGACTACCAACTACGCGCTATTTTCTACAATGTATTCACGAACCAGAACTGAACTATCAGCCAACATTTTACAATATATCTTCATCTTATTTTACACAATGCAATCTGAGACATGTAAAATGAGTTATAAGAATGATACATATATACAGCATATGTAAACACAAAGCTAGATTATCAAAGTTCAACTAATCAAAAATTGTTCCATTGAATCCTGTCAGTGAGAAGAGTGTAATTGCTTTTTGGAGATCAGATGATCAATACGAGGACCTGTCTTTGATAGAGCCAGCTTCAGGTCAGAACCAGCTTGCAGGCGCACTCGATATTTATCTTTCGTATGAAAGAAAGATGAAAAACCAGACTCACAGAGATATGTGGTCCGGAAAGGCCTCAAAACTTTAGGAGCTCTTTGTAACAGCTGTGAATAAACTTCACTCATTGACAACCAAAGCGCCGGAAGTTCTTGACTCGAAGACTCTTCCTTACTTGCCTCATCGGTTCGTAGTTGGACGAATTCATCTTTTATATTATCTCTGTCCTCGATACATGATTCACGAGAAGCAAATGGTTGCTTAACCCAGACATCTGTGTTACGCTGTGCTTTTGGACAGCAGTGTTCAAGCATTGCTTGAAGTTCTTCAAGATGTTCGGGAATCAGTGTCGTACGCTAGGCAGCTACAATATTATCAAATCATGTACGCCGCGCGCGCAGACAATGAGAGAATGAAGCTCCCTCAGTCGATCTACGCCCTTAGTCTATCTGGTAAGGCAATGGAATGAAGAAATGGACCTTAATTAATCTTACTTTATTAAAAATTCATTCCTTCCATTAAAAATATTCTAATTTTACCCAATTTTAGGCAATTACTCAGAGTTTGAGAACCGGTGCAAACCAATCATGGTATAAAATGACAATTCAACACATATTGAATGTTATGAATGATTTGGCTTTGGCGGATGGATCCTTAAAGTTACACTCTACATGAGACAGTCTACTATTCCTTGTGGATTTCATGTGACTGAGGCTCTACAGAAAATACTGATTCTCAAATCACGTTTCCTTCTACCTGCTACAAAATTTCCAAGTGTGAAACAAAGTCGTGCCTTTCCTTTGAGAGCTCATGTGTCCATGAATGTATCAAGGCAGATTAGGAAATATCCACATCGGCACAGGAGAAAATTTCAGATTACCCTGCTTCCCCTTGATCGCATGCAAGAGCGCTTTATACTTTTAAACTGGGAGTGTTGATGACTTGATCAAACAAGTAAATAAAATAAGCGGATTACCTATGTCCATCAGTCGAGATCACAATAAAGCAAGGATCGTTTTCCGAAATGATTGTGAGCATTCACACACTGAAATTGTTCACATCAATTACAAATTTCGCGATTTACTCTCTTGAAAACCGACTTTATACCTCCAAGCATTATAGCCATGGGTATGATATTTGTACATACTTGAACAAGGGTGTATCAAATCTACACTCATATCATTTTGACAATGATCTTAAAGGTAATACATTCTGCATCAGTATACATGGTAAAACGGTATAACGGCAAAAGAGCTGGCAAAGATTATAGGATTCAATGTGACATTGATGATAGTTGCAATCCTATTCAATTCATTGGCGGACGCGCTGTCTTAACACTTCATTTTCGTCAAATAGCATCTAATCAAAGACTCAATTGACTCAAGATTGCGACATCCTTGACTTCCATTCTAGAGGTTGTACAGTTGTCAATTACTATGCTTCTAGGTGAATTACATGTGCACTATTTCATTCTGTGAGAAGTCCTGGTATAATTGATGCATCAATTTCCTTTAATAATTGATCTATACGGATTAAAACATTACAAGAGCTTACTTTTAATAGCTTCATGATACGCCCCTCGTATGTTTCTCCGATTCTTATAGACGTCACGCAGTCATTTTCACTTGCGAGCTTGGACATCCAATTCAATATCTACAACAAAAAGCATGTAAGTGTGCAACCCTAGATAGCCCAGAATTTGATGGGAATAGTTTTAGAAAATGAAACTGCTCACTGCTTGTTAGTGGCCTTTTTCAGCTTTGAAACAACGAAATGTTTGATTTAGAACACCAAATTAAGTATATAGGGGGAGGTATCGAATCAAAGCATGATTTGTGGGCATAGAAGTGGATAATATTACAGTAGAATGGAAGTTTGATATCTTGCCCATGTACAATGATGCCACATGGAACAATCTATGGTTTGTAGATCAGCTTCGATCTAAAACATTGTATCATACTCAAAATATTTGCCTAGTTGGATGTGGAAGTTGTTGACACCTAATTACAGGATTTTCATGAAGATAATTGCAAGTGAGATGGCGGCATTGTATCATGAGAAATAGCCTTCCATGGATTAGTATAGTGTGTCTATTTGTAGCAGTCACTGACAACAATTTTCCAATTTTTCAATATTGGAATGCGAATTATATATTATATTGGTTCAACAAGTCATAATTGAAAGTGGTTGGTGTACTGTTTGTAAGAACATTTGAAGAATTCACAGACAGAAAGTCTAATTATTGGATAATTTCTCCTTCAAGCGGCTAAGAAACCTGGCGCTTTTCTGGAATAAACACATTGAAAGTTTCTTCACTGACAATCATTTCTCAAATAAATGAAATGTCGCTGGAACTTTTCAATTAATCATTGAATGACACATGCGATATTTTGGAAGCTGATATTCGAATGCATGTAGAGATTTTGAAAATTATTCAAATTTACATGACTCTTACATTACATTATTCATTACCCAATGGATTGGATTGAGATTTCATGATTTTTAGTTTTTAGGTATTTTTCAACTTTCTGCGAAATTTCGTCAAATTTATGTCAGTGAAAGAGCTAGATCTAGCCTAGTTTTCAAGAGATAGGTTCTAAGAATTTAGTTTTGTTTATGCTGTATGCAAGTATAGATTGTTTTCTAGCAATAAAACGTATATCTTGAAGTCTCAGCTGCCTGTATACCATATACATTATACTACAAAGCAATATACAGTCTATGTCTAGAATCATTGGACACCTGGAATCAAAGGCTATTGGCCTAGTAGAACCTATTATCTAGTATTTTCTTCTATTTCGAACCACAGATGTAGAAAATTGTCATACTTCTTCGATATCTTTTGATTCTAACTTGAGTAAAGATTTTGCGATAGACATGGATCATATTTAACAAATGTTATCTACTTATACAGTATAGTAGGAGCTAGCTATCTGGTTTTGCCTAGTTTAGGTCAATGAACTGCATGATGATTATTTCCTTCTTGTGAAGAAATTATTCTACAAATTATAAAACTACATGTACAGTAAATATACGATATTTATTAGCCACTGTATAAGGTTCAAACATTTTTCACTAATAGAATTATACCGCAGGTAATTAGCAAGTAGTATGTATAGGTTTGTGCAATTATTTTATGATGCAGAAAGATAGTATGTGCCATAATTTGATTATGCAACAATTTGAACAATTATCTATGCATGTATCCGAACAATGTTAATTTCATAGCATATGAAGGAACCAATTTGAAAAAGAGGAAATATTTCATGGCTTTTTACCAAAAAATAATACATGCACATGTACATAGTCATTTTAAATCGTTATCTATGGCACCAAAATTATTTTATCATGCAAAACCAATATCACCATTCTAAATAGAATACCAAAATTGGGAAAACAGTGTACTCTAAGGTTGATTTGCATGATTTATCAGGGGACAAATTAAGAAAAAATAAAAAAGATGAGAAAAAATAATGTTTGAATTTTAAAATGCTATTTATAGCATCAAGACGAAAACATTATCAACCGTATCAATACCACCATTAGATTTAGAATATCCGAATTGTATAAAATCCATAATAACAGGTCTCTTTGTTTGATAATTTAGGAATAATACTGGGGGATGCGCCCCCCTTGGTCTGAGCGTGCGTCAAATACCTTGGTATGAATAGGGTTAAGTCCTTACTATATCTCATGTACTTGCATTAGTCCCTTACCTATTGAAGCCTTATAAGACTACGAATAGGACACATTAATAGAGTAACATGTAGATTACTTTGTACCTAATTAATTGACATAGTAGAACTCACGGATAATAGATTTTGATTTAACCCTTTCGGCGCCAAGTATTCCCACAAGCTGTTGCTCCCAGCGCCAAGTATTTTCGTTGATAAAAAGTCATTTTTCGATTTTTTACTTAAACGTGTATTTTTATCGTTTACTATCTATTTTTTGATCCTACGTTACTTTTATATCATTTTCATTAACTTAAATTGTAAATATTTTGTGGAAAGCCCCGTCAGTAATGTAGAAACTTGAGTTTTGAGGAAACAGTCCACCACTTTAAAAGGATGTATCCTCTAAAATCTGTAGACGGCGGAGTCATTTGAAAGTCGAATTTTCAAGTAGGCCCCGAGGCACAAGTCATTCATTTTCTCAATATATTTCATCTTGAACGCAATCATGAATTCGTTGCATTTGTATTCGCTTATGTGCGACATGAATCGGCCATCATCTTTTCAGTCGTCTATAGGAAACTCCATCAGAAGCGTCATTGCAACCATGGTCATCTAATGGTACTTTTTGTTGCATCATCAGGGAAGCTGAGATGCCGCACTCAACTTGCTTGATAGAAAATCAATAGACATAGCTGAATTCCATCCTATTGGAGAAATTCCAGACATAAATTCCTATTGGATAAATGCTCATTTTCAATTTTCAGCAGCTGCAACGGTGTTTTCTTGTCGAGGGCTTCCTGCAAAAGATCCAAGAATATAATGGTAGATGACTAAACGCCCAAGGAACTTGAAAGTGGAAAAGTTGCCGATTTTAATGTGTTTTACCATAGAATATATAGGTGACGATTATTACTGGTGCATTGATTCAAACAGGCAACATGAAGGGCCCTCTGTCGAATTGGATAGCGATCACCTTCAACGAAGAATGTTTGCAATGATTGTCCTTGTATACCCATAAATAGCAACGTATAGGTGAAAGTTGTTGATGGCATACATTTGGATGAAGCACCTGTAGCTGATTGTAATACATATTCATGAAGAGAGGTTTAAAATGGTTCGTCTAGACCAAAGTGTTTAAATATATCAAGTGTGGAAACTCCCCATCACTCTAATGTATTTTTAGTGGCGACAAATCCGCCTTCTTTTTTCGCCAAGATAATTTTCAGATATTTATATTCATCAATTTCAAGAAGTCGCTGTGGGTAAAATATTTGGTGGCAACTTCATTTTTCTAGTGATTCCTACATAAAATTTACTGCTTTATTCATCTTTCGCATCAATTTTGATGTTGAACGTGTCATTTCTGAATAATATGGCTTTATAGATGAAACAGTGGAGAAATTGTGTCATTTGGCTCTCAGATATTGTTTATCTACATATTGAAGATGCATCTAATACAAATATTTCCTGGAATGAGAAGAAAGGAATATTTGCTCGATATTTTAGCAACATTTTTGTGCTTTGGATGGTTCTTTAACGTTTCATCTGCCAGTGAAGATCAACTCCGCGTGGTTGACGCACGTGACTCTTGCGCTTGTCATAAAACCGCCCGTCATGCTCTTATTTTACTGATATCTGTGTTCATACATTGAGTGCACCAGTTGCAGGAAATTCCACCATCTTCATGATAATTGAGCGAGATGTTCCCACGCAAATCACTCTACGCTTTCACTGTTGTGACGTCATGCCTAGTCGCTGTCTGATTGCTTTATTAACTAAGGAAGCAGACAGACAGTCGCTACTGTGACTGTTCACAAGGCGCACGATGTTCTAAATTTTGCTGTTCAGTGAATCATGATGATCTGTGCGTGAAATGGCGTCTGGTAAGTTGATGTTAATGATAGTTAATTGAATCAACTCAAAGTTTTGCAACACGAGCATCTGATGCAGTTGATATTACCCATCCATAGTTATACATTTCATTTAGTAAAAGCAAATATAATTTTTAAGTGGCAACTCAGTGATGGTTAACTACATAGTCCACACAACCTCGTTCATGATGATGTTCAATGTTGACAAACACTCTGTCCAATGGTCGATCTTGTAAAAAAAGTTTGACACAATCAACTGGATCAGTAAGTCGGTCAAATTTTTGGCATATAATGAAACTATGTGTAAAGACGACAAGTGTAAGCTATAAGGTGCAATAATTTCCACCGCGCCCATTATTACTGGGCAGCAAGATCAATTTCGCACTACTGATCCGATTCAACCCAGTTTACAGCATCATGAATGTTATGCGAACAGCTTCTTCCAAGTTACTATGTCTAATAACGAACACCCTTTAATAACAATTTTAGTAGTCCTATTGGAGAAAGAATAGTGGCAGCTGAGAGAGTCTTTTTGTGAGAGTACTTTCAAAAAAAGAAAATTAACGGTCCTTTAATTCAATTAGCAAAAATGAAAAAAAAATCCGTGAAATGAGGTCAACTTTGAGAGCCTGCTATGTCCGTTGCAGGGCATGCAGGAGGATGGGGACTGAATTGCGCATCCTTTGTGATCATTGACATTAGTTTGTGGTGTTGGTTGGGTTAATTGAGTGAATATCTTGGACGCTATGGCTATGCTTGAAATTCTGACTTTTCTTGTTGTTTGTAACTAGCCATTCGCACGCAATGTTGCGTGCAAATAACCAGACAACTAAGGCCAAGTTATTCAAACGTAAAAGTGGGTGCCAGCAGCCATAACTATACAGTGAGGTTTTTCATCGAAATGGTAACTGTATTTGATGAACGGTCATATTTTGCATGATCACTTCAAATATTCCGCATAATTTATTTATGCATTAATCGTTAGAATTAAGCAATTGCTTCTTAGAGGTGGTTGTCTACTGAACACGTTACCAAAGTTTCATAGTATCAAATTTATTGGAAATTTTACAGATTTTTGTCATATACATGTAATAATATACTGAATCTGTCTTCTTGGCAATTCGTAGTCACTGCTCGT
Organism: Prostheceraeus crozeri; assembly: GCA_907163375.1. Classification (NCBI taxonomy): domain Eukaryota; kingdom Metazoa; phylum Platyhelminthes; order Polycladida; family Euryleptidae; genus Prostheceraeus; species Prostheceraeus crozeri. The sequence goes on from CAJQUW010003196.1 coordinate 208,146, forward strand.
CCGCGATTTCCACATGATCATCGTTATTCTTCAATAATTGTACAGTTTTTAATTTGATGTGAAATCAACATGTTTGAGAACAGTGGTAGGCATATCAGAAGGTACAAATTGATGCACTTGTTTAATCTCTAGGAGTAGGCATATTCAAAATGTTAAAGGGGGCATTGATTCCTTCGCTTAGTTATTCGGATGAAGCTTTTTTGACATACGGTAAACTAGGGCGAATCACACATTTTTGGTAAGAAATCTGTCTATTTGCTCAATGATAGCCACTATGACATGATGACTTATGTCAGTGGTAGGCAGCCAATTTGTGGTAGTGATGACTTACAGATCTAGTTGATTACATCACAATTGGTTGCACTGTATCGGCCGTTAGATGAATCGAATACCTAAAAACTTGTATTGTGATGAGTCTGACACATTTGTTGCAATATTTTTTACTTAAGCCTTTAACAGAAGCTTAATAATCAAATTTTGATCAATTTAGAAAAGCTGTTTCTTCAACCGAAATTTATATTTATCATGATTTGAAAATGTCCGAAATAGCTACGCTATGTTTTATGATATTAGCTACATAAAAACAATGATTTTTCTGGGTGTGCGCTGTACTCACCTGCTGGCACCGAAAATTTTTGAAGTCATGCTGAAGCAATTATTAGTAGGCCTATAGGTGAAATATAATTTGTTACATTATATATAGCCTACATATTCGCAAGAGGAGCAACAGCGGGGTATTCACAGCGAAATGATAAAAATTCTGAGAGATTTTTCTGCCAAAAATAATTTGTCATGAACTTGAATGCCCAGCAAATTTCCGTCATGAAAAAATGCTATTCATGTCTATTACTTTCTTTTAGTATTGAAATTGAAATATTGAAATATAATTGAAATATTGCATTAGGAAGTTACTTTTGATCAGCCCTATAGGCCTATATGCTCATTTTTGTCAACATCGTGAAGCAGTATGAGGCAATCAGTATTCAGTAGTCTATACTGCACTTTGAAATGCTTAATACCGATGTTAGATGAACATGTACGGTGGAATTAATTGATAATTATTCGCAACGTCTAGACATAAACTTGAATGAACAGCACTCGAAATTTGATTGGCACAAGTGATCAAACCAAAAGTGAAGCGTTTTGTAGTTCATTCTATATATCCTTATAATACACATTTCGGTTGAAGGCCTTTTGTGAATTGATGCAGCCTATGATGTTCCAACCGATGAAATAAAAGCTGCGTCACAAATGTTTTCATCTGCATCTGAATGTTTCGTGTTGTTTTCCTTTTTCTGTTATGAATATAACTTTACTTTTCAGTGATTTGCCGAAAGCTGAGGAACTATTGTACTAATTGCTCAATGTACTCGAATGCAATTAATACAAAGTATCAGCAGCTTAAGGCTTGGAGCGTCATTCATCATTTTTCATTATTTTCATCAGTAACAAAACAGTCATTTACGTGATACATCAATAATTTAGTGACAACATTTCAGAATTGGACTATTTCTTCATAAATTGTTATCTCAACACGGATCATCAAATAGGGAAGAGTGGGGTGATCTGGCACCCTAACACTAAATTAGCTCTCATGACCAAACAACGAATTTTCTTACTATTCAAACATAATGACCTTGATATTCAAGGAATTTCCTAACTTTTTTGTATTAAAAATTTTTTTCGATTCGGACTCCTTCCTCTTCAAATATTCGTTTCAAAAATGCCAATTCACGAAATGTGTGGGGGTGAATTGGCACTCCTCTAGTTTGTCCCCCATAACTTCCCCCACGAAGTAGCGCTGCTACTATTTTGTGAACTAGGGTATGTGCCGTTAGTCTAGGTTGCGCTTTTAATAAAATAAGCACATACGCAGACCCATAAAAACTAATTAATTGACTTACTAATTAGGATTATATACCGGCACTAACTGCTCACATTCGACTATCGACTTTGTTACACCTTGTTTTAATTTTTATTTGCTGTATGTCTATGTAGATAATTCTGAAATGTGGTTTTGTTATATCATATCATCCCCAATCCTTGAACCTTATTGATTTGACGCATGTAAAACAATATGCATAGTAAAAATAGATCTTTATATATAAATATATATATATTACAGCAAAGTGTTCCCAGTCTTATCATATTTCATGTAAAAGAAAAAGCACAGCTTTCCGGAATAGTTTCGATGATTTTATCACATCATCTTCAGCGGTAAAAAGAGTTACAAACATCTGTACACATCATTTACATACTTGCTATCTACAATTCATTTTCAACATTAACACAACTAAAACACGATAAAATACGTCATTAATTGCATGTCACATGCCACTGACGTCATGCATGTCATTTCGTCACCTTCCATGTAATTTCATAAATCTAGAGGCAATTGATATGAACCATTTCGTTCATTCGAGAGGCAATCTTTGTTTTGATTCATGATTATAGTTTCAAGAATGAATGGAATTTTGTAACGACCTAGAATTCTAAAGTTTTCATATTTCGGTGCATGTTCATGCATCGAAACTTCAGTGGGAGTTGGGTAGCCTCTAAGATGCTCGCTAATACGGGTATTTAAATGTCTTTTGGATGCGCCAATATACCGCATCAAACAGTGGTCACAACTGTATTGGTAAACAATGTTGGCTTTCAATCCATCAGAAATACTATCTTTATTTTGAAAAAAGTTTTGAAGTTTGAAAGTTTTGTACGCGGGTCTGATCTCTGTATTTGAGAGACTTTGGTTGATGTTGTGAATTCTGTTATTTAATTCTTTGACGCCCTCTCGAATGAACGGAACTGGCCAATAAATAATATTTTTGCTTCTGTCTTTGTCTGGGATCTCTTGTTGCACGACTGTCCTCTTTTTATCAATTTCTTTCTTTATCTGATTTATTTTTTCATCAGGGAAACCATTACTTATGAAAATATCAGAAATCTTTTTAGATGCAGACTGAAAAAGAGTCTCATCAGAACAGATTTTAGAAGCGCGAAACAATAAAGACCGAATGGCAGACAATTTGTATTTGTCTGGAGCATAGGTAAAGTATGGAGTATAAACTCCTGTATTGGTCGATTTTATGTGAAAATCTATCTTGAAATTTTTTGATTGGAGAGTCACTTCGGTATCCAAAAATGTTGACAGCCTGAAATGTCTTTACTTGCCTGATGAGAACTTTCAGCTGTTCAGTTTAGATGTTAAGAACCTTTTCACAAGCATTCTTGTGAAAAGAACGATTAAACACATTGCCTCGCTGATTGACTTCGACAATTTTCCTATTTCAAAACATGCTTTAACAGCTTTGTTAGATCTGGCTTGCACGAATGTCTTATTTAGTTTTAATAATGATCTTTTTCATCAGGTGGACGGTATGGCCATGGGTTCAAACCTTGGCCCTACCATGGCTGCCTTCGCTCTAGATATGATCGAAAGCAATTTTTGTAAGTACGACGGCACATTGCCATTCTTCTATCGTCGATTTGTTGACGATTGTTTTGTCATTTTTCGCAACAGTAATGAAGCCAAAAGCTTTTTGAACTTTGTCAATAGTTTGGATGATAACATCCAATTTACCATGGAAGATAGTATTAATTATTGTATCACATTTTTGGATACCGAAGTGACTCTCCAATCAAAAAATTTCAAGATAGATTTTCACATAAAATCGACCAATACAGGAGTTTATACTCCATACTTTACCTATGCTCCAGACAAATACAAATTGTCTGCCATTTGGTCTTTATTGTTTCGCGCTTCTAAAATCTGTTCTGATGAGACTCTTTTTCAGTCTGCATCTAAAAAGATTTCTGATATTTTCATAAGTAATGGTTTCCCTGATGAAAAAATAAATCAGATAAAGAAAGAAATTGATAAAAAGAGGACAGTCGTGCAACAAGAGATCCCAGACAAAGACAGAAGCAAAAATATTATTTATTGGCCAGTTCCGTTCATTCGAGAGGGCGTCAAAGAATTAAATAACAGAATTCACAACATCAACCAAAGTCTCTCAAATACAGAGATCAGACCCGCGTACAAAACTTTCAAACTTCAAAACTTTTTTCAAAATAAAGATAGTATTTCTGATGGATTGAAAGCCAACATTGTTTACCAATACAGTTGTGACCACTGTTTGATGCGGTATATTGGCGCATCCAAAAGACATTTAAATACCCGTATTAGCGAGCATCTTAGAGGCTACCCAACTCCCACTGAAGTTTCGATGCATGAACATGCACCGAAATATGAAAACTTTAGAATTCTAGGTCGTTACAAAATTCCATTCATTCTTGAAACTATAATCATGAATCAAAACAAAGATTGCCTCTCGAATGAACGAAATGGTTCATATCAATTGCCTCTAGATTTATGAAATTACATGAAAGGTGACGAAATGACATGCATGACGTCAGTGGCATGTGACATGCAATTAATGACGTATTTTATCGTGTTTTAGTTGTGTTAATGTTGAAAATGAATTGTAGATAGCAAGTATGTAAATGATGTGTACAGATGTTTGTAACTCTTTTTATCGCTGAAGATGATGTGATAAAAAACATCGAAACTAGTTCGGAAAGCTGTGCTTTTTCTTTTACATGATATATATATATATATATATATATATATATATATATATATATATATATATATATATATATCAAATCGATGAAAAATTACGCAGTTAAGCAATATAAAACAAGAGTATGCTATCAATAGAAACACTGTAAGCATGCTTTTTCTCCAATACGTTTACGGGCTCGGCAAATTGAACACTGAAATATATGGTTCCGGCTCCTCCAAATGACGCAGTAGGCAATCGAAATCAACTTGGAAAATGCATATCGCTATAGGCTATGAATTATTTACCCTTTTAGATAAGCCTAATCGGTTATAATTAGCAGTAATTTGCAGTGATGATGCGTTAAGATTTAGGCCTGATGGATGTCCTGCTAGTTCAATTTTAATAGCAGGATTAAACTAGCTTCGGTACACCCATAACTAGCTGTCAACATATAATGCGAGATCACCCCACTGTCCGAGTGCCAAATCACCCCATTTCACTTTTTTATCGAAAACAGCTGGCGTACCGAGAATACCAAAATTTTGGAAATATCATTCATGTGACCTTTTAGTCCATTGACTAACAGAAAACGTGTAAATATCAGTTGCTAGGAAAAAATACCCCAAAAACTGCAGAAATGCAAAAAATTTTTTGACCTAAGGTAAGCGTAATTTTTATATGTTATCAACTGGTTGTCAATGAGAAAATGAAGTATTTCTAGATTCGATACAAAGATTTTCAGATGTTCAGTGGGCAAAAGTTTGTAAACACGTTCATACGAGTACACAGTACATGAAAGCAATCATAAGTTCCCCCTTAAATCTTATAAAGTGGTTTGTAGTCGTCTATTAAGTACCTTAATAATCAATTGATTTCTATACCATATCGAATCTAGCATTTTAACCATAGAAATGGATCTTCATCTCATGTTTTTGTCTTCCAGATGTCAACGGATAACTATGTGATTTTTCACTACTTCATAGTTTTGACATAGCTATTCAGTCCCTTCCATTCAAAATTTCAATACTATTCTGTGGTCATTTTGCGATATCAAATAAAACTGCTTATAAGAGCTGGCGAAAAAGTAATATCATAGCTGTCGCCACAAATCAACCATTGATTCCATACTTCTCTTATACTTACTTTGTTCTAGACACAAGAACATCTCTACAAAGGGTTTGACAAAGTGGATGGTCAAAGGGAATTCCTGCATCAAAGGATGAAACGACTCTTTCGGTTACTTCAAGTGCTTCCATCTGGCGGATGATGTGATTTTACGACAACAATTAGAGAGCAACTTTGAGTCAGCTGCTAGATGCATTGAAAGCCTTAGAAGTTCCACATCACTGTCATCGATTTCTTCAATTTGAGAAGCAAGAGAAGCACATGCGACAACGCCACCAAGTCTGTGAATCCTATCATTCTTTTCCTTCTTATGTCTTTGTGGCATTTCAGATCTGATTATTTTCATAATTCTCAAATAAACAGTACCTTAGTCTTTTACGTTTTGCATTTTATAGCCCGTACAAGATATCTGCTTTTCTGTGCTTGCTCTGGTGTACATGCAAGTGATTGTTATTGCACTCAAGGATCCGCCGAGACCGAACATCGAGAGTGCGATAACTACCTTACTGCTTGACAGTGCGGCAGAGACAAATTCCACGGTTTCAGCACACTGTCATACTTTGACTCTTAAATCAACAATTTAGGAAATTAACAACATAAAATGGTTCAATCTTTCAATTTTGTCAACACTTTTGTTCAATCTGAAGCAGATGTACTGATAAAACGCTAGGTTAGCCTCATCATAGCGAAAATCATTAATAATGATTATTCTATTTCCATGGTTTGAAATACCAATGTACTGGTTTACCAATCGCTACGTTGAAGTGAACTCTACCCTATAATTGGCTTCTGGATGACTCCATACATAACCAATAGAGATATTGTTCTATTGTTCTATATCAATTGTTCTATTTTTATGTCCTGAAATAAACGTCTGCATACAACGAATAAATTGCATTAAATAACAGTGCAATAAGAAAATTTAGCAGCCATGTAGCGATAAATTCTTCGATAATATTTATTGCACGATGAGGATCATTTATCGTGCGTCGAGTATTACTGTAGGGTTGTTGTAAGCAAAATAAAGACAGCAATCGAGTCCACGCTGTCACGAAAGTCTATCAAAAACTGCACTTTTGATATTGTATTCGGTACTTTTGGTAGCAGTCATAGAAATAGATTGTTTATCTGAAGTTGACTAGAATGGAAATTGACTCAAGGTCACGGCACATCCGGGGGAGCTGAGTTGGGGAATGGATCACCAATGAAAAGCTTAGAATTGCACATGTGACTGATTCTAACCCGATGAAACAGACGTTGGGAAGTGTCTACACTGTAAATCGTTGGATACGAAAATTACATACAAACATATACCAAAATCACATACAATTTGAAACTAGCATCTGATACGAGATTCTCGTATGTTTACAGAGATCTGGTATTTTTTTCATACGAAATCTCACTTACTTTCGTATGTGATTGGTATGTAGCGATACGAACTTTTCTATCTGTGATTGGGTGTTTTACACTGAAATACGAGTTGTTGGTATGTTTTATATATGAGGCCCGATGCAAATTCATCCTTATTCGTATGCTCCTGGTATGTGCAGCTTTAAGTCACATAGAAAAAAATTGTATATTACATACTACTGTCAAATAGCTTTCTTCGGTAGTACCAGTCGTGAATATTTTTTGTTTGATAGAGTGATATTTAACTAGATTAGTTTTATTGTGATATATATGCTCCACGAATATGTCGTGGAGCATATAAATCTTTCGTGCAATCATGTTGATTTATATATCTCAAACATAACTCTTTTTGCGTTCATGAATTATAATGTGTTTTTATTTCGGATTGATAATTTATGCTTTATTTCAAAATTACATAATGCATGATTGTTGATGGTTGAATACTTATTTATTAGTCATGAAATGCCTTAGACTTACGTGCATTAAAATCGAATTCAATATTAAAAGCATACAAATATAAAGCAAGAGAATACAGAAATATACCAAAAAAATATTTTGGTATTCATCCTTCGTATGTGATTGGTATTCAACGATTTACTTTGTATGTGGAAATGCCTGCAATTTTTGTGTCACTATTCCGTATTGCATGAAGCTTTGCTTCCATTCTGGAGGCTTTATTGTTATCAATTTCTATGGCTTGATTGACGATTCCATCATAGAACATGATTACGGGCTTCTACTGCAGAAATTGCAGAGCCGCTAAGCTACGAAGCCAGTCGATCGAATGAAGTTGATTAAAAAGGTACCTGAGACTTTTCTTTTTTTATCGAATGATATTCAAGTCAAAGCAATTTTTTCTCTCAGGGTTTCAGCAGCTGTTTTTAAAATTGGTTTTTGGTATTAGTAATGCGGTTCTACTTGGAGGGATTTAGAGTTTTCAAAAGGTATTTTGATCTACAATATCAGTGCGTTTTGATTCTGATTCAATAGATAGAACATATATTATTAAGATGGAATCCTTTCGTTAGAGTCTTCCATCAGAATGCTTTCCTTCCAGCGATATAATGGAAAACGAAACAATTCTAAAAGCAGCATTTATCAGTTATTGCAGGCGCATTAACTTAGACAATTTGCCAGTAGTGTGTTTGAAGTGATATTTGATGAATGCCAGTTGTATTTTCACTATCTTGCTAATCGAAAATCTCTAGTTCAACCGACCATGGCTGCAACGTTAAATAGGGAGTTGTGTCGATGTTTAGAGATATAAACTAGGACTGCTGATGATTCCTGATATTGGATGAAACAGCAGCCATTCAGGTCTGTTTCCATTTTACAACTTAGGATGTAACTCAATATTTAATTATTCTACATGTATTTACATTGCGTTTGCAAAAAGCAGTATTTATTAATTATTGCAGGAGCACTAACGCAGGAGCGATTTGCCAGTAGTGTTTTTAAAGTGATATTTAATGAATGCCCGTTGAATTATCACTAACTTGCAAATGCAAATCTCAAACAATTCAATCTTTATTGATTTACATTGTTCAACTGCATTATTTCGCACCAGGCACGATAAGTGTTATCACGACTTGTAAATACAACATATACCTCTTATTTACCGCTAGCCGCCGGCAACAGTCGGCTAGCTGTCAGCAGTAGGTAGCATGAAGGATAAATTACACTACAAATCATGCTAGCAGCGCATAAACAGCCAACAAGGCTCTAGTTTGCTTGTCTCGTGTATTCTGGGTATTCATGTTGTAATCTGGTGATGCGCACAATGATCGCGCGAGAAGCTAAAAACGGAAAAGGTTGTCGTAAATGAAATATCATGCAATCGTACAGAAGATTGACATAAAGTCTAGTATGTCACTGCAATTACGTGTATTTTTCTACGGTATAATGCTATTTAGAAAACTTTTTGAAGATACTGTACATGCAATATCTAAAGAGAATGACAGCTATTAAGTCAATACAAGACACCAATACCCTTTATTCCCCGTCGGCACTCGCCTGACCCAGGAATCGAGCCGAAGTCCGTGGTGGAGACGAGCTCGCACCTTCTTCACTAGGCCACGCTGACAGTTCAAAAGGAATGCGAGCTCGTCTCCGCCGCGGACTTCGGTTCGATTCCCAGGTCGGGGGAGTGCGGTCGTGGAATCAAGGATGTTGGTGTCTTGTATTGACTTAATAGCTGTCATTCCCTTTAGATATTCAATGCATTACGACAGACCTATGTTGTCAACTGTACATGTAATTCTTAAATGAAAATCATCATTCTCTAGGAATCTCAGTTATAACAACATGAAATAATCTAAGATTAAGCCTACTGTGCAAAACTAAAAAGAATAATGAATAAATGAATAAATTTGTAATGAACTTTGAAGAAAAGAAAAATAAAGTAAAATACATGTGAAACTACAGTTTGGGTACTGAACTTGCTAGAATCGACCTACAACGTCTCACCTGGAACTACTGCATGAATAAAATGAAATAGGGAACTAGACTGCGTTCCTGCTAAACACTCAGCACGAAAAAGAATGAAAGTGGTAAATGACAACTCGGCCACATGGAAGAAAGGCTCCGTGCCTAATCACCATTTCTCTTTACATAAAAGGCTTTTTGATAGAATAACTTGCAATAGATCGCATTACGGCAAGGATCTACATTGTTGCAAGGTTCAGTAACTTCAGGCAGATTGTTAGAAAGTTTATTATCCATGATTACAAACCTGAACTAAACAGAAAACATGAACGCTACTGAATGGTATACAAATATTCTATATAAAGCCGATTTTAGTGCACAGACGGCTATTTCCCGTGAACAAGTCGGCAGGTCGACGAAACGTCGAGTTTCAAAGTGCTTTATTTCAATAGGCCTATATAGTCGTAATTTAGGAGAGAACTAGTGTTTTCATATTTTTCAACAAATCAGTTACTTGATCTACCATAGCTAGTCAATAAAAGCAGTATATAATACCTAAAAGCTAGCTATAACGATATTACCAACCGACACCAGACAGCAAAGTAGCTGATATTGCATAATTTGATATCACTATCTGGAGCAGTTGATATCAAGCAACATCAAACGTTTGAGTCAGTGAAAGTTAAGAAAGTCTGAGTCATAGATTTAATGTGCGAGGCTCTGGAGGAGACGAGTACAAGTCTATGAACGAGGACTTACCAAGTGTAGAGACTGATATCTGTGATGTATCATAATTTATTTCACTTTCCTTATCTTTTTTCCTGGATACATTCTAATGAGCTAAAGTACTGGCGACTTCTATGAAAATCTAAATTTCTATACCACTGATTTAACGTGTACATTACGTTAAACGTTTAATGTACCGTGTGCATTATTGTTCGTGAAATAAATTATGATAAACCACAGATATTTTGCTTAACACATAGAAAGTACTCGTCATAGATTTAATGTACTCGTCCCCTACGGGAACTCGTACATTATACGTATGAAGTGGACTTTCTTAATGTGCAAAATAACGTGAAGCCGAAGTAGCATTTGAGATGAAAGATAGACAAAATCATCATTTAAATATATTCCGCGAGGCCTTTCGACGACTCTCATCAAAAATCAAAATCATAATTTGTCTGTAAATACGACGTACCGCTTGACGAGAGTCGTCGAAAAGCCTAGCGGAATATATTTAAATGATGAAACAGCTGTTTTGTCTATCTTTCATCTCAAATGTGTAAAGTAAAATATCAGTGCTTTATCATATACCTAAATGCCGTAAGAGTACACTATCGTTGCACTATCGTTTAATGTACTGTTTTTAGCCTGGACTCCTATATAGATATACATATAACACCTGGACTTTAGCTTTTAGCTTTTTTTTAATTTTTTCAGAGAAAATGTACAATTGGCGAATAACTGTCAATTTCAGTAATCACGTTTCCAATCTTTCCATCAATTTTCTGTTCAAGCTAGACGATGAATCAGACGAGAACATCAGGATTTGTGTCTACCACCTGCTGGCACGTTGCAGAAAGTAACCGACAGTCTCCGATAACCTCCAAATCTTTTAGAGTGAGCAGAATATTCGTGGTTTTTACTCTCTTTAAGTTTTGAAGCATTACCCCCTGATGCAATTAGTTCAATAACTGATATTCAGATGTGTAACCCGATGTTGCGAATGTGGCAGAATATCTTGCAAATAAAGTTGAAAAGAAGTATTTTCCATCTGAGGGTGATGAAAGCATTCTTGCGCTTTGTGCGAAGGTGATATGAATTTCACGGACGTTGATATCGTAAATCCTGATGGATTGTTGCGACGAAGTTTTCCACATTTTCGAGGAAACTTTTGCAGATGAGGAAATAAAATCCCAGCTTTTTCAGTCTATAAATTCAAGCTTCAAAATTGGGAAAACTGATTTGAAAACCTCTTGGATGATGATTATCATTTTAAATACAATTTTGACAGGGATATCTGTACTTAGTGGTCACTGATTGCGCATTATTGCTCTATTTAGTAAAATATCAAAATTCTCGCTGAGCAGCATTATTGTCAATTTTAAAGAGTTAAGACAAATTCGTCTATGTAGCCAAGGCTGCTTGGTTAATAAGTCGATGAGTAATTTTGATACTTTTATTTCGGCTGTCACAGCCCTTTTCAAAGTATAGAATAGAAAAGATTTACAAATGGAGTACAAAGCTATATAAAAATGTTTTCAAAAATCAAAATGTCATGTACAGCTGTACAGATATCTTGTCCTTCATCACGCCTGTTCAGGTCAGGTTGGGCTGTCTTGATTATGAGTGCCTCTTTGAGACGAAGATCTACTGCGTCTTTAGCATGTGACACAATTTCTATGCTGAGGCTGCCATGACATATGAGCTTGTGATCATAGATGGCGGATTTGTTGTAAAATAAGTGCTCTCGAATTCTTGTGTGTAAGGGATGCACTGTACTTCCAATGTAGACAGAACCGCATGAACATTGGATCCTATATACCACCATTTTTCTGCCACAGTTGTCATTTTTCATAGGACAGTTCGTCATTGTGCACGTTTGTTTCAGTTTTGGTTTCTTGAGTTTTTGTTGTAATGTTTTCGAGCGATGATAAAGGCGAATGTTTGTTTTCTCATGCTGAAAAGGTCTTTTAATCTTTCTGTTGACATAAATGAAGCGAATACGTGAAAGGTCCACAATACAGGAAGATGAAGATAGAGCAGTGACTGAGTTTGAACGAATACTTGGACTAAATGATTATGATAATCAATTCAACAAAAGTGTAACCAAAACAAATTCCAAGAGAAGGCGCAAAAATATGAACAATTATCCCACGTTCTACATGTCAGTCTCATTTGTATCAGATTATGTCAACAGAAAGATTAAAAGAGCTTTTCAGCATGACAAAATAAACATTCGCCTTTATCATCGCTCGAAAACAGTACAACAAAAACTCAAGAAACCAAAACTGAAACAAACGTGCACAATGACGAACTGTCCTATGAAAAATGACAACTGTGGCAGAAAAATGGTGGTATATAAGATCCAATGTTCATGCGGTTCTGTCTACATTGGAAGTACAGTGCGTCCCTTACACACAAGAATTCGAGAGCACTTATTTTACAACAAATCCGCCATCTATGATCACAAGCTCATCTGTCATGGCAGCCTCAGCATAGAAATTGTGTCACATGCTAAAGACGCAGTAGATCTTCGTCTCAAAGACGCACTCATAATCAAGACAGCCCAACCTGACCTGAACAGGCGTGATGAAGGACAAGATATCTGTACAGTTGTACATGACATACCAAGCAGCCTCGGCTACATAGACGAATTTGCCTTAACTCTTTAAAAAAGCTCTATTTAGTTCCCAGATTTTGTAACACAATAATGAAAGGATCTGCGACACCTAAAATATGATTTTCAATCACCAACATAACAGTCTGAAATGAACTTTAGATGCAAATGCTATCGCAGGTAGAAAAATAAATAAATAAATTGTCGAATTTGTAATTTCTATCAATATAGGGCTTATCCAATTCTTCCAATAAATCTCATTTTTTCTACTTTCGCTCATGAATGTATGCTGTGAATAGTCATCGCTATGCAATTGCCAATGCTATTCGCCAATTGTTCACTGCAGTTTTGGGATAACAGTCCAGGAATCCATGGTTTTTAGGACTATAAATTATAATATAGTTATTTCATAGTTCATTACGTAGTTGCGAAAGACAGTGAATTCCATAGTATTGAAGGTTATCTATGGAATCATTCAATACTATTTGACCAATTTCCGTACTGATATTGCATATTGTCACACATAGAAATTAACAATACCATAGAAAGTCCTAGAATGGAAATTGCATGAAAATTATGGCACACGCCGGGGGAACTTAGTTGGGGCAAAATGCAACTTGTGTAATCTGGCTTCCAAGTTTTTTGATTGGCATTTATATTTATCAGGCTAATTCTTGATCTGGATTGTTGCCCCTTGTCCAAAGACCATCTACTCAAAAGCAATAGTGAATTTACAAAATGCTGCGCCGACAGGATTTTAAAATATCGCCCCGATAATCTATCAATAGTATAATCAGACTCTTATGCAACTTGTAATGTCGATTTACAGAGCATGCATAACTCCAGCTTGAAATCAGAGGCCAAGAAATCTTAGAGGATTCATTTTAATTTAAATGGTTCCCCTGTTCACTAAATTTGAATAATTTTCAAAATCTCTACATGCATTCGAATATCAGCTTCCAAAATATCACATGTGTCATTCAATGATTAATTGAAAAGTTCCAGCGACATTTCATTTATTCGAGAAATGATTGTAGATAAAGAAACTTTCAGTGTTTTTATTCCAGAAAAGCGCCAGGTTTTTTAGCCGCTTGAAGGAGAAATTATCCAATAATTAGACTTTCTGTCTGTGAATTCTTCAAATGTTCTTACAAACAGCACACCGACCACTTTCAATTATGACTTGGTGAACCAATATACATGTAATATACAATTCGCATTCCAATATTGAAAAATTTTTGTCAGTGACTGCTACAAATAGACACACTATATTAATCCATGCAATAGTAGGGTATTTATTTCACATGAAACAATGCTGCCATCTCACTTGCAATTCTCTTCATGAAAATCCTGTAATTAGGTGTCAACAACTTCCACAACCAACTTGCACTCCTTATAGTCAGTAGATGACGCAAGTCAGACAAAATGACGCCAAGTTGGACATTTTGACGTAGTCAGACTTTTTGACGCAAATGGACTTTGT